>CM033794.1:28876750-29059250 GCA_019656835.1 Rhododendron ovatum | reverse complement strand
CTATGATAAAGGATTCTTTTATTATCGGTCATTGTGTTTGAAGTCCTTTAAATTAACTCTCAAGAGAAGCAAATGTAATGCATGAAAATCGTGTGGTATCATTTTTAAATTTTTTTTTTTTTCCAGGTTTTCTGTTTTTCCAGCTCTGTGGTGATGTGCCTAATCATTTGTTTTTGTTACTTTCAGTCCCGTTGGGATATCTTGAAAATACACTCGAGAAGAATGAACTTAATGCGTGGGATTGATTTGAAGAAGATAGCCGAGAAGATGAATGGTGCATCTGGTGCAGAACTAAAGGTGACTATTTTCTTCCAGATCCAGTTCTTTCTCATAATGTTGTATTATTTTGCCCATTGATCTCCATCCTGTGCTTTTTTTAATGCTTTGTTTAATTAAGCTCTCATATTCTTAACTTTAGGCGGTTTGCACGGAAGCTGGTATGTTTGCACTAAGGGAGAGGAGGGTTCATGTAACCCAGGAAGATTTCGAAATGGCGGTGGCTAAAGTGATGAAGAAAGATACTGAGAAAAACATGTCGTTGCGGAAGCTTTGGAAGTGATTCTTTCTGTTTGTGTTGCTTCTTCGTCGTTCTGAGGGGTATAAAACCACATACCAGCTCCCTTTCCTGTGGGGGACATCTTCCCTTCTGTTGTACATTCTTTAATAATCTGCATTTGTTCCGAACGTCCATCTATCTTTAGGTTGCTGTTTCCTGAAACTGAAATGCCTGTTGATGACCCGGATGCCACAATCCATTCTTACATTGTATCATCATTCTAAGAAAGAGCACTTTTCATCTTCTTCCTCACTCCATTCTTGCATTGTATCATCATTTTGTGAGATATTTAGAGCCTATATTGTTATTATTCACTCTTAGAGAGTATTTTGTTTTAGAATTTCTTATAGTCCCCTGTTATATTGAGGATTTGTACAATCCTTTGTAAGTTTTTGCCACTATTAATTTGTAAACTAGGTTTGTTTTTGTGGGGACCAGCGTTCGCTCTAGTCTAGATCATTCCCCTTCGGATCTCTTAGAACTTGGATGGGTTGAACCTCTTCAACCTGGCTCTGCAAAAGGAGCAACCAATTAGTGTCTAGCCCGACGTGGCCGAAAGGCACTCTAATGACTGGTGCTAAGCTTGAGAGAGAGAAAACATAAAACTTAGTTCAGAAGAAGAAGGCTACCTTGCTAGGATTTATCTCTGTGGTATTCATACAACCTTGGAAGTCAAGATTACGCGTGCTGGCCTATTATCGTGGTGCCGCCACTGCCGGCTGCTCCCTGGCCAGACACCGTGCAGGATAATCCTTAGCTACTATGTTGTCAGCAAGATAGGCGACATGCCATGTGAATGGACCGTGATTGGTGCCACATGGTCGGACAATAAGCTCGATGGAGTTTGCTGTTGTACGTTGTATGACCGTGCCCTATGGCAAGACAAGAATATTGGTGCCAAGTGGCTGGATCCTACTCTCATCGATGCTGTCGTACGTTGCACGATCGTGTCATGTGGAGAGACCATATCGGTGTTACATGGCCAAACTAAATCATCTCGTACCAGCATGTTTTTGCCTCTGCCAGAAAGTCATGTTGTCAAATGACATGTGATTGCACCTTTGCCTATGCCAGAAAGTCATGTTGTCAAATGACATGTGATTGCACCATGTGGCTGAACCATGATGAAAATTGTTGCGAAGGGAAAAAATTAAAGAGACCAGAATATAGAGACTTCCTAAAATTTAGCAACAAATACAAAAAAATTCAATTAAAAGCTAAAAATCAATTCAATAATATTTTTGCCGTTTCAAAAAAAAAAAAAAACTAAGATGTGGCAAATCAACAATAAGCTACTACTTATTTAGTTTTCGAAAAGTTTTACAAATTGTGTTAATGGTGTTCTATGCTAAAACTTCCTAGAAGGTGAATGGATAAGACCGAAGTAAACTGGAAATAGCTAGTCATGTAACGCCCCTAATTTTGGGAACGTTAAATAGGCAATTTCATTGAAAAACTAAATGGAGTCTGGCTCAATATTACAGAATATTCTCAAAAGAGTAATCTTATTCAACAAAAGGAGGGTAGATTAGGGTTCCTATCTACTGCTCCGCTTCTTCCTCCATCCTGGCCAGCTCCTCGGCTCCAAATGCTTCCAAGGTGTAAAGTTCACCCTGTTCATCTATGAGGTCTGACACATTATACCGGCGTCGCCACCAATATAATATGTCAGGGTCATCAAAGGTAACACCGTGAGCTTACAAAAGCTCAATAGAATATCCAAACCCACTAACCCTTAACTTACAAACAATATATCATAAAATCAACAGAGTACAAGTAGGTTTAACAAAAACGATTAACGATAGCACATCCATATTCATTATTCAAGTATCGTTGGTGTCCATGTTTTTCTGTATTTCTCCTACGCGACTCATCGTAGACTGTGTCTCCATTTTCACCTTTCACAACCAAATCAACATTTTCAAAATCCGTTTTTAACACACCCAATCTCGGTTCCACCGTTCCAGGTTCCCGAGTATCCTCACAATGGTTCCGCTGCACTGGGTTTCCATTGGCACACAATTGCATTGGCTCCGTATCGCGGATAACCAAGCCATTCCTCACCATGGTTCCGTCGCTCTGGGTTCCCATGGGAACGCACACAATTCAAAACCCTCCGTTCCGCTGCTTCGGGTTCCCGAGTATCCCTCAATGGTTCCGCCGCTCCGGGTTCCCATTTGGGTTTTTCGAAAACTAAACCCTCGGTTCCGCCGCTCCGGGTTCCCGAGTATCCCCACAATGATTCCACCGCTCCAGGTTCTCATTGGATTTTTCACAAATCTTACTTTTACACACGCACACACACAACTCACATTATGCAACCAAAAACCGGTCATAATGTAGTTTCAAAATATTTTCTTCCTCGGAAAATATTTCCTTTCATTAATCACACCCTAGGTGCCATGTTTCTACTTTCTCGATTCTCGTGTCTCGTTACATGCAAAGACTCCGCGGTAGGACAAAAATAAGTATGAAACATTCTAACAAGATCATCCAACTTTATACTACATATCATGCTCAAACACCACTTAAAGCATAACGCCACATGTACGGACGCCTTTGGAGTGTATCACTTATGCTTATTCAAAGCACAACGCCATATGTACGGACGCCCTGGAGTGAAATCACTTATGCTTTATCACACTACAAGTAATACAAGCAATTCATAAACGCATGCTCATAATCATCTTAAAGATCAAAATACAAATACTTCTAATCAAATGATAAGTTCTATCTTTCGAAATCCGTTAAGAATAATCTACTTATACTTAGGAAAGTGAGTAGAGGTATTCTACTTTCTAACATACGGTTCTATACGTAGAGTTAGGGGACAAGGAGTTCTACTTATACGTTGAGTGGACAAGGGACTCTACCTTTCTTCTTGGCGGTAGGGTGGCTACGGAGAGTACGTCGGTGATCGGGCGGAGTAACTTCCTACAGAATGCTTACGGTAGCTTCGAAAGAGAAAGGGATTCTCTCGAAACTAGTTCTTGACTATACTACCTAACTTTATGGATCGAAAAGATGGTTTAGGATGAGTTTATTGAAGAACTTTGGAAGAACCTCAAGAACAAAGAAGAATTAAGCAAGAACAAGTAAAAACTCTTAAGCTTTCTAGAGAGAAGGTGGAAGAAGAATTGGTGTGAGTTGAAATGAAGTATGAGAGGGCTATTTATTGCCAAAGTTTTGTTTATTACCCAATGAACAAAATTCTCCCTAGCGATTATTGTCCAATGTACAAAGGAATATTGGTAATAATTTGATGTGACTAGTCATGAAAATCTATTGTCCAAGGGATAATATTTTTTCTAACATTTATGGACCAATGGGCAAAGAATAATTGTAATGATTTTGAAATGACTAGTCATGGGAATCTATTGTCCAATGGATAATATTTTTCCTAACATTTATGGACCGATGGGCAAAGAATAATGGTAATGATTTTGAAATGACTAGTCATGGGAATCTATTGTCCAAGGGATAATATTTTCTCTAACATTTATGGACCAATGGGTAAAAGATCATTGGTGAAAATTATGACTTGAAATGACTAAACATGAGAATAAAAATGATTACTCCTATGGTATGACTAGCCTTGTCAAGTTTATGTACACCTTGGCAAGTCTAGCCTCTATAATCCAAGGGGTAAAAATTCTCCTAACAATTATTATCTAAGGGATATTGATGGTAAGTAAGGCTGATGTGATTAGGTTTAGGCTTACTTCTTTTAGAAGCAAAATAACAGTTTTCCATGGTCCAAGATTCCTATATGACTTGTCTGGTCCAATCTAGGCTTTCATTGGCAAGACTAACTTCTATTACCCAATGGGTACAAATTTTCCTAGCAATTATTAACCAAAGGGTAAAAGGTGATGGTGATGTCAAGATTATTCTAAATAGGACAACACATAGATTTGGGAAAGCATACTGTCCTATAAGTTGGAGAAAGTACACTGGCATATGGGTTGGGATAAGTACAGTGATACACATACTTCTGATTACCTAATGAACTAATGGGTAATAATTTCCCTACTTTCTATTACCCAATGGATAAACAATCATGTCATACTATTCATGACATGACAAGTCAAAGGTACTATGATGTCATGGCTTTAACTAATGGTCACTAACTTTCCTAAGTTTTATTATCCACTGGATACGTAATCATGTCATACTATTCATGACATGACAAGTCTAAAGTACAATGATGGTTAGTCAAGTCATGCTATTATCCAATGGACCATAATTTTTCTAGTTCCTATTACTCAATGGATAAAGAATAAAAGAAGTAGGTACGGGCTTGAATAGTCTTGTCAACCTTGGCAAGTCAAAGATTTATTAACCAAGGGATAAAAATTCCCCTAGCAATTATGGACCAAGGGATAAAGGAATATTGGTAATAATTAGGGTTTGAAATAACTTGTCATGCGGTATAATGATTACTCCTATGGTCTAATGGTCCTATACGGTTTGGAGGAGTTCATAAGGTTCAAAGATGGTCTAAAAGGTTCAATTAGGGTTAGGGTAATGTAACTAGGTGAATCAGTGGTCCGGTTCCTCCAATTAATCGGTTGGCAACTAACTCTACTTGCCAAATAGGATTTCTAGCCAAGAAATATAATTTAAAGATTTAATCTAACTCATTAGGAAAATATACAAGTGCTTTTATAAGAATACTTGTTTTTAGAAAATGACTAGATTGCTCGGCGTGAAAGATATAATTTTATAAGTCTCAAATCTAATTATGACGGATTGTAAAGATTAAAAGAAATTTTTAGTAGCAAATCCAAGTAATTAAAATAAAATTTAAATATTTAACGAAATTTTTATTTACCAAAAATCAGGGTCGTTACAAGTCAACCCTAGAATAATGAAAAACTTTCTTTGATCACATTTGCCCATTAAAACGTTGATTAGCTGTTCCATTGAAATCACATTGTTTGAAAAAGTCTATTTCAGTCTTTTCTTGACATAAACTTTCTCAACTTAGCATCTAAAAGTTTATTTTATTTTATTTTATTTTTTTTGTGTCAACGATTAGCCTTCGGGTCAGAATTGCTGTATTTGTAATCAAACAACACCGTCTCTCTTAACGGGTATTTGCAAATTTTACTATATTTAGTTGTTACTATAAATGTAATCAAACAACACCGACCATCTCTCTTAAAACGGTTATTTGCATGCAAATTTGACTATATGTAGTTACTAAATTCATGCATACCTTGATATATAAATAGCCTCACCGGCCTGCTTTCTAAATTTCATCCTTCCAACCACGGCATCATAAAACAATGCCGGCCCCTTCTTGGTCCAACTATATTCCGGTGGAGACAACTGGTGGCCAAACATCATTACCACCATCGCGACTCCCACCTCGACGTCGCAATTCCAATAAGGGAGATGTCCAAGGGGTTTGTGAAAAGTTGTTCATTGTGTTTATGATGCTTACTCTCATGGTCTGCTTGGTGCGTCTCTCGATTGGCAGCATAAAAAAAGCAGAA
Source organism: Rhododendron ovatum (assembly GCA_019656835.1). Classification (NCBI taxonomy): domain Eukaryota; kingdom Viridiplantae; phylum Streptophyta; class Magnoliopsida; order Ericales; family Ericaceae; genus Rhododendron; species Rhododendron ovatum. Next base: position 29,053,193 of record CM033794.1, on the reverse strand, counting down.
AGAGAACCCGTGACGAACCCAAACGTCCAGCTTAAGTCGGCTACTTTTTCGCTGTTTAATGTCTCCTCCTCCTCGTCTCCAATAATCAAAGGAGAGATTGGTTTGAAATTTACCAAGCCTCAAAATTGCACCATCGTGTTCTATGACCACATTGTGGTTTCCCTTTTCCACGCTGAAAAGCCTCTTTCCATAGCAATCACGGAACCATTTTTCCAAAACGAATCTAACCATACGATGGTGAAGGCAATCTTCCCTCCGACGAATGCCCCACGCGATCCAAAAGGAATGCCCAATTCGAGTTTGTCGACGTTCCAGTACTTGTCGTTGGATGTCAACGCAAAGGGGAGGCTGTGGCCGAATATCAAGAGGAGAGAAGATTCCATTGAATACAGCCGGCAGATGTATGTTTGGTGCCCCAATGTGAAGGTTAGGATTTTGATAAAAACAGGGGTGGGGATGATGGAAGGTGAGCCAGCAGAATGCAAGGTTGAGAATTTTTATAGATGATGAAGAATTTGATTGCTGTAATATTCCAAATCTAGCTATGTTTTATATTGAAATCTATGTTTTACCTAGAGAAAATGATGCAAAAGGGATATTGTGTATGCCATGCCATGGATTCAAAGTTCGATTAATGTCGCCAAATGAAAAAACACGAATCTGCTCTTAACTTTTCTTGGAAACAATAACCTAATTAATCTGATGGTCCATTTGCATTATCCATAAATAGTTGTTACATCATGATCTGTAATGAATTTCTTGTTGGACAGTGCTTACAGATTAATTTAACCAAAGCTAATACTTTTATTTTGAAATGGAAGGACCAACAAAAACATCATCTACACAAATAACTCAACACAAATAGGGGGGTTTTTTTTTTTGGTGGTGTGGAGGCGACTGTTCGGTGCTCATTTTGGTTGTAGTTGATTCATGGTGGTCAGCGGTGGTGGTGAGGTAGGGTTAGAAGTTTTTTCAAAGGGTTAGGGTTTTGTTTTGGGTTACTTGGGCTGGCCTAGCCCACCTTGGTGGATTGGGTTTCTTTCTTTCTTTGTGTGTGTGTGTTTATTAACATAGGATTTGGGTTTTTAGGTCCACAGGTACTTAGGACTTTGTACCTTAGGAGTGTTTGGACTTTGTCTCAATTAGTTGTACAAAGATTGGAATTCTATTCCTCTTTTTCCTTTAATAAATTGTTACTTTTGCTGAATAAAAAAAAAAATTGCGCAGGGTTGTTAAGTGAAATAACTTGGAGAAGAACACAGGTACAATGTTTTTTAGAAGAGGAGGTGAGATACCTGATATCCTTTTTCCCTTAGCCTTTTATAGAGGATGGAATACTAGAAATAATATAGTTTTCAAAGACAAACAACCTAATGTCCATGGAGCCGTGGACTTAATCAAGCTTAGGGTGGCTTTTTGGGTTAAAGGAAAATGCAACCTGAATTCTTATTCGATTGAAAACTTTAGGAGCCACTTAGATGGAATTAGAAGACATAAGATTTGACTGTCTGGATTTAATATTAGAGTGAATATAGTTTTATTTTGGTCCCTTTTTCTTTTCTTTACTCTTACACCAACTCTTGGTTGGTCTTGTCGATCTTCTCCCCCCAGGATTGTGGCTTGCACATGATTGTTCTATGATGCTCATTCTCTCCTTCTCGATGAACCATTTATCGAGTTTCTAATAAAAAAAAATTTTGCTGATCAAGAAAAAAAAAAAAAAAAACCTAGTTTCAATACAGGCATTGAGTAGGATGACATGCAAGGTGAGGAATGACATCGTTGGGACTTGGAAGTCCTGGAGAGTTACGACCTTAGAGAGGATGATCATCCTCGATGCAGATGACCTAAGAAAGATGGTCACGCTAGAAGAGATAGAGACCCTCCAATGAGCAAGTCGAATAAAATTGTTTTTTTTTTGTGTGTGTGTGTTTGTTATTTTATCGGCAAAAGAAATTTTATTAGAAAACTCGATAAGGGGTACATTGAGAAGGAGGAGGCAAGCATCATAAGGCAATCATGTGCAAGCCAACATCCATGGGGGAGGAGAACCAACCAAGAGTTGGAAGAAATAAAGAAAAAAAAAAATAGGATCAAGTTAAAACACTACAACAATTTCAGCATCCGTAGAGATGATTATCTTGCCAAACCAATCAAATCCTGTGTCTTCGAACTCCATCCAAATGGCTCCTGAAGTCTTCAACCGAATAGGGGACCAAATTGCATTTACCTTTTACCCAGAGAGCAACCCTGAGCTTAATCACATCAACAATATCTCCAACAATAGGTTGCTTATCCTTGAAAACAAGATAATTTCTAGCATTCCAGATTGACCAAAGAACTGCCTACAAGGTGGTATTCCAGCATATTTCCTCCAAATTGTGAAAGGAATTGGAGAACCAAAACTCGACCAATCTGAAAGAGTTGGGGACAGACCCAAGATACATTCCACCAAGAAAGAATTGCAGACCAGATATTTGCAGTAAATGAGCACTGAAGGAGAAGATGAAGAGGTGTCCCCAATGTCAGTGCACAGAATGGACGGGCAAGAGCCAGCATTAACTGGGATAATGTTTCTCCTTACAAGAATTGATCGTTCTAGTAGCAATTCTTTCTTGCACAGCTTGCCAAACGAAAGCATCAATTCTGGCAGGACTAAGGTTTTTCCATATTGAGTTGAGAAAGTTGTTAACCTGAAATGTTGGTTGTTCCCAAGTTGTGTAGGCTGAATTCACTGAGTATATACCATTGGAGTTCCACTTCTAGTGAGGGCAATCTTCTCTATGTGGTTGTAGGGGAAAATTTTTCAGTTCAATCTGCTGGGAAGCAATCTGAATTGCCTCCCAAGGGCGTAAACTTCTTCTGAAATGAATGTTCCAGTTGTTAGAGACAGAGTTTGGGATGAATTCCGAAACCAAAGCTTCCTGTTGAAATGAGGCCAGATAGAGTCTAGGAAGAAGAGATTTAAATGTCTTCCCAAAACATTGTAGCATTGCCAGCATGAACAGAAATATGAAATCCCTCATGGAAAAGTTTGCCAATGCTGGAGTTTTCATTGTAAATGGAACAGATATCCATCCAAATCTTGGAAACTCTAGAAGAATCAGGCAAAGATGGCCACCAATGTGATATCTCCAAGTTGTACGTTTTAGAGATCAGTTTTACCCATAAAGATTGCTTTTCCGAGCTAAACCTCCACCACCATTTTGCTAAGAGTGCAAGGTTGTGCACTGCAATTCTTCTGATGCCTAACCCTCCAAATTTTTTACTTCTTGTGATAGAATATATCCCAATTCACCAGATGAAGTTTCCTTTTATCCAAAGAGTCTCCCCGAAGGAATTGTCTTTAGATTCTCTCAATTATTTTTGCAACTGAAGATGGCATCTTGAACACTGATAAGTAGTAGGTTGGGAGAGTTGAGAGAGAGGAATTGATGAGAGAAATTCTGCTACCAAAAGCAATATGCCTTCTCTTCCAAACACATAACTGTTTCCTCATCTTGTCAATAATTGGTTGCCAAGTTTGAGCTTTTCTTGGATTTGCCCCCAGGGGTATACCAAGATATTTCATGGGAAGAGAACCTGTTTTGCAGCCAAGAATTTGAGCAAGAGATTCCACATCCTGAGCAACAACCTTGATACCACATAACATGCTTTTGGAGTAATTTATTTTCAAGCCAGATAACAGTTGAAAATACCTTAGAATCCTTTTTATGTTGAGAATTTCATTTCTGTCATTGTTATAGAAAAGGATGGTGTCATCAGCGAATTGAAGGTGGGATAAGAATAGTCCATTTCTGCCCACTTGCACTCCACTGATCAGACCACAATCTCTTGCTCTTTCCAATAAAATGTTGAGGGCTTCAACCACAATGTTAAATAAAAAGGGGGAGAGAGAGGATCCCCTTGCCTGAGACCCCTAAATGGTTTAAATTCTGGTGAAGGTGATCCATTTATAAGCACAGAAGATGAGGAAGATGAAATGCATTCAAAGATCCAGTCACACCATTTCTGGCCACAACCTAGATTCTTCAGCATTGAGATTAGGAATTCCCAGTTTACACAATCAAAAGCTTTCTCAAGATCCAATTTTGATATAAGTCCTCCTCTCTGTTGTTTCTTCCAGGGATCAATGATTTCATTTGTTATAAGTACTCCATCCAAAATTTGTTTGCCACCAATGAAAGCAGATTGAGATTCACCAATAATAGTGGGCAAGACAGATTTCATTCTGTTTGAGAGAACTTGGATAGGATTTTGTACATTGAACCAACAAGATTAATGGGTCTGAAATCATTAAAGGAGTTTGCACCATCAACTTTAGGCACTAGAGCAATGAAGGAAGAGTTGATACCTTTAACAAGCTTAGCATTAGCATGAAATTCCTTAAAAAATTGAACCCGATCGCCCTTCATAAAACTCCAAGCTTTTTTGATGAAACTGAAGTTAAAACCATCGGGCCCTGGAGCCTTCGAGCTATGACAATCTTTGATTGCAACAAGAATTTACACGGGCAAATTCTCATTCCAGAAGGCTAGCTGATGTAGGAGAAAGTATTCTAGGAAATAAGCCTTCAATAAAAGATTCAGCTTGAATTCCTTGTGTGTGTGTGTTTGTTAAAAGAACCTATTTTATTCCGCTCTCTACAAGATTTAAATGGGTCGGTCGCGCTTTCAATCCAAGATTGAATGGGTGTGTCAAATGTAGCACATTTATCCGAATCACTTGACTAGTTGGAAAATCTCTTATACGATGTACTACAAAAGTCAAGAAGGAATCAAAGCCCATATACTTGATTCTAGTTTTCAGTGGGAAAGTGAGAATGTAACTAGAAACAAAAGTCATGAAGGAATCAAAGCCCATATACTTGATTCTAGTTTTCAGTGAGGCAGTGAGAATGTTACTAGAAACAAATGCGAATGAAGAAAAGTCACACAATGGATAGCTTTTCCAGGTATAGACATTCAGACTATTACTATATCATAGGCACTATAATGGGCCACCCCATTGGCATTCATACACACAAAATAAAAACACACACTGATCAAAACATACACTTGAGGCATTGGGTATCATATCCTCAATAATCACGTCCAGATAATGATGGCAAGCCAATCCAACTTATTTGATTTGTCATCAGACCACCGCCGTCTTGCTTTGTCAAAAAATAATCACCATTATCATGGTTGGAGATGAAGAGAAGCCGAGAGAAAGGAAAAGGATCAGGAGAAAATACAATGAAATTATTAGATCTAAGATCGAGAGAGAAGACCCTCATTGGAAAAGAGGCGTTATTGAAAGCAAAAAGAATGACTGTCACTTGTTGGAACATTTCTAGAATACTTAATGAATATTAAATGTAATTATTGGTGAACGATTTTAATCCAAGAGGTGTGTCTTTTCAGGTTAAATGAATAGACGTAAATATTGAATTTAAGCACTAAAGATTCATCTATTCAGGATAAATAAATAGACGTGATCAAACCAAAAGGTATCACTACTATGGTCAAATGAATAGACATGAAGTGCCCTCATGAATTTGGTTACACAATGCCACTCCTTGCAAATAGACGTGATCAAACCAAAAGGTATCACTACTATGGTCAAATGAATAAACATGGAGTGCCCCCATGAATTTGGTTACACAATGGCACTCCTTACGACTGCTCTAAAAACAGACTTGTGAGTGCGATGTTGAATACCATAAAAGACTTAATTGAAGCCTTTCCTAACACTAATTGGTTTTTTAGGAGAGATGGTGGAAAACGGTTCGACACTACCAATTCAGATTAGATAGTTAGAACAATTTCTCTAGAATTATCTTCTACATTTATTCTTGGCGGGCTAGCAAAATCTGAAGTTATTCGGGTCTCTCTTTTCGTTAGTCCATGACGTTAGACAAAAGTCTAAAGACCGGGCTTCATTTTATCTTGGAGACGCCTTCAATGTAATCCGATGCACATCAGATTCTCTCAAACTTGTGGCGGCGAATATCGTCTTAAGGACAACGACAATGTAATGCGACTTGAAGCATCCCTTCACCCAATTCCGTGTTTATCCTCTTTCATTGGGTTCGTTGAATTTAATAGTAAAACATCCATCTAATAGTAAAACCCTTCCCTCCCACCACCGCATTTGGGTGGTGAAAACCCCAAGGGGAGAAATGAGAAGAAAGATAGAGTGCTGCTATTGGTACATATAATATGTACATACAATGTACATATAGATTTTGTGGGGCCCAATTCGGGTCCCACAAAAATGATCCGAACCGCTAATTATTTTTAAAACATCTTTTTATGGAGCTCTGTAAAAAATCAGCTTAACCCGATATCGGTAAGGATTTTTTCTGAATTTGTAGGGGTGAAACTAAGCAGTTAAGTAGTTTCGCATCCACAAATTAAGAAAAAATCTTTACCGACATCGGGTTGTGCTAATTTTTTACAGGGCTCTATAAAAAAATGTTTGAAAAATAATGGGCGGTTTGAATCATCTCTGTGGGACCCTAAGTGGGCCCCACAAAACTGATATGTACAAAATATGTACATTTCATATGTACCTCTAGCATTTTTGAGAAAGATAGAAGGAGGTTAGGGTTTTTTCCCCATAAAGAGGAGCTCTAATTCGAAGAGTAAGAGTTTTGGCTGGACAATTAATATCGTGGGTGCTATATGGACGGTTAGAGATTGATTGTATGTTGTATTTTACACAACCGTTGTGTGTAACACTTTTGTTATTCTCTTACTTTTTTTGTTATTCCCAAATCTCATGTTTGTTTTCTAAAGTGGGGTTGAGAACAAAGTTATGAAATCCGTTCCATACCGGCCGGTACGTACCTTACCGGTGTTTAAACAGAACACAAAAACTCAAGATCCATTCCGGTTGAAATACCGGATGTACCGGACGATACCAGTCTGTTCCGGACATTTTCCAATGTTCCGGACGGTACAAAATTACCTTCTCTTTTTATTTTTATTTTTTATGACATAAGTTGTGGGCTCTAAACTAATTAAAAGAAACTTACGGGCTTATATATGATTTTCTTCGATTAAGATCACGATGGAATCTTGATCTGTTTCATAACTTTGTTTTGAGTCTTTTTGGATAATTTTTTTGTTGCCATTTGTTTCACGGAAATGGTTTTGAAACCTGGTAGATATATATTAAATATATATAAAATATTAATTGCGGTAAATCCGGAACGGTACCGAGATACAGCCCGGTATCGGTACGTATCATTCCAGTAGTGAAAACGGTACGTTGACTGGTACAGGATTGACAACTTTGGTTGAGAATCCAAGGTGAAAAATTGTACTATAATTCTCACCACAAGTGTTATCTCTCATTTCAATCAATCATATCATAAATGCCACAAAGTATAACAAATAGTATTTTCTTTGAGACCACATCGTACAATTCGTTTCTGAAATTAACATTCATGCGAGTAAAACATCTGATGCATAAAACCAAAGAACAATATCATTATGGATATACGTACGTACATATGATTTCCTAAAAGAAATCAAAATGATATCCTATGCTGGGCCTTGACTTCGCATTTCATCGGCTCCCCTGCCATTGTCCCCAGCCCTGTTTTTGCAACAATCTCAACCTTCACATTGGGGCACCAAATATTTATCCACCGGGCATCGTTCGAATCCTCCGGTCCCATCCATTCGTTCGGCTACAGCCTCCCCTTTGCTTTCACGTCAAATGAAAACTCAAAAGAAGAATTCCGAACAAAATATGAAGCCATTCTTTTCGAAACCCTGGTATCGATTGGGGAAACTATCGACGGGAACATTGCTTTCACCATTGTATGGTTCTTTTCCTTTTGGGTAAAGGGTTCCATTACCGTCATGGAAAGAGGTTTTTCCTTGTAGAAAATTGAGATCACAATATCGTCGTATATGGAAACTGAGCAATCATGCGGTTTCGTTATGTCAAATGTGATTTCTCCTCTCGTAGTTATTCCTCTCGTAGTTATTTTAGACATGGAGATATTTTGGAGAGAAAAGGAAACCGACTTGACGTGGATTTCTGGGCCGTAGGGATCGAATCCATATGTCATCATGTACTTCAGAGAGCCCAGAGCCTTATATATGATGACAGAAGCTCCAACCAATAGCAACAGACCAACAATTACAGACAAAAAGTCTGGCTCTTGCTCGGGGATGGCTTGAGGTTGGGACGGTGGGGGCGATGGTGGTAGGGTTGGAAAGGAAGTGGGAGGAGGTTCAAGGTGTGGGGTTTCTATGGTAATGGTGGCGGCGGCGTTGATGGTGGGGAGCTCCACGGTGGATTGGTTGGTGGTAGAATCGCTGTCGATCGTTTCCACCGGGATGTACCCTAGAGGAGAGGGGGAGGGCAAAATTTCACGGCACATTTTTTGTTTTTGGCGAGGGGATGATATTCAGAAGCAAACACGAGGGTATATATAGATGTACATATACATTTTTAGTAACAACTAAATTTGTAGCTTTGGAAATGCCAGTTGAGAGAGATGACAAATGGACGCTAAATTGAAGGTGTATGAAAAAGGATAGATTTTAATTAGCTTTGTCAGACAATCTAATTTTATCGTGACAACGAGTTGGCATTGCAAATGGTTAATTCAATGTACAAATGAGTCTTCTTATTGCTATTATTAACTAACTTCCTAACTAGTTATTGTTTTTTTCGTTTATCTAATCGAACTTTTCTACGTACGTAATTGAGTTGTATTTTACCACCTTCCAGGAATGTCTATACTACCGTACATTGAAAACCGGATTATGTTTTGAACATTACTAAAAAATATGACAATAAAAATATTTTTTCCTTATTTTTATAACATTAACCTTTTTAAAATTTTTTTTGGCAAAGATTGATGCTATTACCAACAAATAAGAACAATCATAGACATGAATATGCTCTGTGTACTTAGAGCAGCACCACAACAGAAGCAAAAAACTAAATCAATCTGCTAATTTATAGACCAAAAGCTATCTCTTTAGGATCCTCTCCAAAATACTCATGCACTAATAAGATGGTGTCTATTAACATAACCAACCTTGTTGAAAAAATAAAATAAAATTTCTTCTTCCCCGTATTGTCTAAGAAAATACTATGTCCCTAACCTCTTTTACTATTTGATCATGATCACAAATACTGTTTGGGTTAGCCTTTCTATCAGTCAGTAGCTCAGTGGTACCTAGACTGGTTGGCTGTTAATTAGCTGCCTAATTGTAGGTTCAAATCCTACTTGGGGAGATTTGATTCATTGTGAATTTTTCATTTTAGAATGAAAGATTTTGCTTTTATTAATATTTTTTGTTTATATTTCTACAAATTCTGGTTTCAAGTTAAAACCTTGAAGAGTGATAGATCGAAACAGGTAATTAAGAAGATGGTTTGAATTGGTTGCTGCGAATTTGGTTGTAATAGAAGTATAATCATGGTAATTAGGTTGTGCTAATGCTTATGGCCAAGAATTTGGTTGTAATTTTCATAATACGTTTCATTTTGTACACGGTCTGGGCTTGTGGCCCAAGATATGTGCTTGCATGGCCTACGTCCATTTTTAACAGCAAAATACTAGGTAGAAATTCTGGGCCGTTCCTATTTTTCTATTTCATAGCCCACTGGATCCTTTTTTAATAGAGTGCATTTCCTCATGGGTCCTGTGGGGGGTATTTTACATTTTTACCCCTTTTAAAAACAAATAAACCCCCATTGAACGGTTTTAAGGGTTTTAAATGAAATCAGAGCGGCGATTCCTTCGATCCAGAGAATTCTCCGGCGATTCCTGCGATCCAGAGGCTGAAGCATTCCGGCGGTGATCAATCTCATGCTTTGAACTGGTCTTCTCCTCTCTCTTCCGCACTTCTTCAAAGTTCAATTTGTATCTGTGTGGCTGTGCGTTTTCTTCTTCAGTAATGGTGCTTGGGAGATAGTGTAATAGTTGTATTCCACATCTACTTTTTAGAGATTATCTAGTGTGGAGAATAGCACACCACATTCTCCTCTTGTCCACGAGATTTGTGAGAGATTTGCCAGAGATTTCTTCGATGATAATGTGCTTCGATTTTACCTTTGAATAAGTATTTTTTGTTGATTGATTGCATGCGTTAATAGTGTGCTTATGTATGCAAAGAATTACATCGTTATGTACAAAACGTAATCCATATGATGTTAATTAACACTGTCAATTTGTATCTGTGTTGCTGTTCGTTTTCTTCCTCAGTAATCGTGCTTGGGAGATAGTGTAATAGCTGTATTCCACATTTACTTTTTAGAGATTATCTAGTGTGGAGGATAGCACACCACATTCTTCTCCTGTCCACGAGATTTGCGAGAGATTTGCCAAAGTTTTCTTCGATGATAATGTGCTTCGTTTTTACCTTTGAATCAGTTGTTTTTTGTTGATTCATTGCATGTGTTAATAGTCTGATTATGTATGCAAAGAATTACATCGTTATTTACAAAACATAATCCATATGAGGTCAATTAACACTGTCAATCTGTAGTGCGTAATTAACAACGCTAATAGTTGATTATGTTTTATAAAGAATTGCATGTGGTTATGTGATATATAGTATTCGTGATCAATTAACATTGTTAATTGCGTTAATTGTCTGATTATGTATGCAAAGAATTGTACGTGGTCGTGGTTACATGATATACTCTTCGTTCTTGACTAAGTTAAATGATTTTGCAGATGGATTCATTGATTTTGTTGTGTAACTACCGTGGGGAGAGTTGTGGAATTAGAATTTTTCATAAAAATAGCTATGCACAATTGGTTGATAAACTCATTGTTAGGTGGAATGGTTTGAAAGCTGGGGAAGTAGGACTTTCATATAGTTTGGAAACTGATCGTTTCTGCATGTTGCGGAATGATGACGATTTAGATGTGATGTTTGAGTTGGTGTCCAGTAGTGGGTTGAATCGTGTTAAGGTATCAGTCTTTGATGCTGGTAGTACAAGTGGTGGTGGTGGTTCTAATAGTGGTTGTGGTGGCGCTGGTGGTGATCAACAGTTGGCTACTTTACGTAGGGATTGGAAGATGGATGTAGATAAACAAGAGCCTGAGTGGGTGCCAAGTTTTTGTATGCATAAAGAGTCAGTTTTGTTATCTGCTGGATGGAGTGCGCTCATTAGGGAAGTGAGGCAGAAATTTGCTGGTGGGGTTGTGGAATTTCGGGATGCGTTAGCAAAATATGCGATGCACTGTGGTTTTGAGTATGACTTCGTCAAGAACGACAAAGAAAGGGTCACGGCTGTTTGTAGGAATAAAAGATCAGGCTGCCCATGGATCGTACACGGTAGGGTGGATAAACTAAGCTGTTTTTTCTATATTAGGAAGTTGAACAATGTCCATGATTGTGATGTTTCCGCTTTCAATGTGAAACACTCGCGTGCGAGTTCTTCTTTGATTGGAAAGCTTGTTTTGGAGGAGGTTCGTTCACGGCCACAAAAGCGTCCAGTTGATGTTCTTGATGACATGAAGAGACTTTATGGGCTATCAATTAGTTACAAGAGAGCTTGGACTGGTGTTGAGAAGTCTAAGGCTGATGTGTTTGGAGATTATTCAACGTCATTTGACGAATTGCGTTGGTGGGTTGAAGCAGCTAGGTGTTCCAATCCAGATAGTGTGTTCGATATCGACTTTGATCCCCAAACCAAGCATTTTGTGAGGATGTTTGTTGCATTTCGGGCTAGTATCTACGGTTTCAATCATTGTAGGCCTATGTTATTTCTTGACGGGACATTCTTGAAGGCGAGGCATAAGGGTTGCTTACTGGCTGCATCAGCGAAAGATGGTAACAAAGGTAAGTTAATTTATGAAATAGAAATGCATATGCATCAATTGAAAGACTGAAGTAAACCTGCTAAACATGCATTGAAAATAGGCCACAACTGAAACCATGTAAACCTGCTGGAACAACTGAAAGTTGCTATGACTGTGTATTCAGAGTCGAGTCTTTCCATCCTTTGTATGCTTTGCCCATGTAAATTTAGTTTTTCTTTACTTTTTCGTAGTATTTTAGCATACAGTCTTAAATCATGGTTAGTAAACATTTTGTTTTGTGTCATTGCAAGTGCAGTATCCTCGTGGGATTGTTAATATGAACATTGTTTAACAAAGGTTGGCACAATTCATCTGTCACTAACCTTTCAAAAACTTGATGAGAGTTTTTATTTTTATCCTAGATCGTGTGTTCAAAGGCCTTATCCTTTCATCACCAATATCTATATAGGATTCTGTTCGTGTTATTTTCAATTCGCATGCTTTGTATGCTTCATAAGTTTGGATATGGATTTCTGTCGTTCAAAGAGTGAATAAATTGTGCTTTGTCTACTCTATTTAAGTGTCTTTCTTTGTTTTTTTGCAGGTTTGTTTCCTATTTGCTTTGCTATTGTTGACGCCGAAACAAATGTTAGTTGGAGTTGGTTTTAGGTAAGCTGCGTGATATTTTGAGTAATGAGAGGGACATTGTTTTCTTTTCGGATAGAAATGATGGAATATGTAGCGGAATTGCTAATATATTCCCACGGAGTCCCCATTCATATTGCTTGTATCACCTGAAATGAATTTGAGACATGCTTTGAGTGGTCTGAAAGGTGGTTTTAAGGAACACTTAGTTAGCTTATTTAGTTTGTGCGCTCATGCGCCGAATGAGAAGATGTTCAATGATCTCATTGCTGATTTGAAGAGCCAGGGTAAGGGTAGGGTTATAACGTTCTTGTCAAGGCTGCCAAAAGAACACTGGGCATGTGCGTTTTTCCCAGGTAAACGGTACGGAGAAATGTGCTCAAACTTGGCGGAGTGCTTCAACAATTGGATCAAGGAGGAGCGTCATCTTCCGGTGACACAGCTTGTTTGACCGAATCCGTGTGAAAATGATGGAGAATATTGCTAAAAGAAGTCAAGTTGCTACAAAATGGAACTTTTCTAGCTGCCCGAACATGAACAAAGAGCTGGAGAACTCATTTCATGTTTCAAAGTCATGGAACGTAAAGCGCTCAACTACTGATGTTTTCGAAGTGCTTTCTGATCCTTCGGTAATGGTAAATCTCTCCAATCAGACATGCTCGTGCTTTGAGTGGCAATTTAGATGTTTCCCGTGTTGCCATGCAGTTTGTGCCATTTACAACAGTGGAAAGGACTTACAAAACTATGTCGATCCTTACTACATGGTTGAGACGTACCGTGAGGTGTACTCGCTTCCAATATATCCGATACCTACCTTGTGGAAGCCTGCTCCAGGTGGCAGTGAGGATACTATTCTTCCACCACTGTCAAGGAAGCCATCTGGAAGACCTCGAAAGAAAAGGCTTCGGTCAAATGGTGAGAAGATCAGACCAATACAGTGCAGCAGGTGTGGGAAGGTTGGAAGACACAACCGAAAGACCTGCAAAGAAGACTTGAGGGCTGCTGATTGAAGATATGCAAAGTGGATATGAGTTTGGAAGAGTGCTGCTGATTGAAGATATGCAAAGTGGATACGAATTATATTGCTTTGTCCTGTCTCATTGTGTGCCCTCGTGAGTTCTGTTGAGTCTTTGTCCGAAACTTTATTGTCTTTTTGTGTCTGGTCTGAGTCCTGTTGAGTCTTTGTCCGAAACTTTAGTGTCTTTAGTCCTGTTGAGTCTTTGTCTGAAACTTTAGTGTCTTTTGTGTCTGGTGGTGGCAGTAGAAAAATAAAACCATCTCCCAAATTGGTTCTATGGTATTATATTGAAATTGCTGAAATTGAAATTGCTGATTGTAATACTTTTGTGATGCTGTCCTGTTTCAAGGCTTTGGATATGGTGTCTCATTTTTGCAATCTCATTAGTGTTTTAATTGCGGATTCTGTGCATATCCTCCTGGTGTTGCTTTTCATGTTAGAAATTATGGATGAAGATTATACTACTATATGCTATTATGTTTGAAATATTTCTTGCTTGGTTGTTCAAACTACACAAGAAAGATGAGTTTCTGATTAACCCTTTCATTCGAGAAGAAAGCTGGTCATTTAACACTGTTAATCAATAGTATGATATAATTTTCTCCTTAAATTAACAGTGTTAATTGTATTGCGTTTTTCACTTACTCTTCCTTACACACCAGACATGCCACTTTTCTTCATTAAGGAATATTGTAGCTATTATATTTCCTAGCACTTGATTGTTGCTCGCAAAGCGTAGAGCATGAGGATTGAATCCTGGTTGAACACTTGAACACCACACGCTTTTAACACTTTCTTTTGAAAGGAAAACGGGTCATTTAACACTGTTAATCAAAAAATAACTACTTTTTCCTTTAATTAACAACGTTGATTGCATTGTGCTCTTCAGTTATTCTTTATTACGACAAGTCATGCCCCCCCCCCCTTTTTTTTAAGCTTTTCTGTAGGGACTATTTTTTCCTAGCATTTGATTGTTACTCGCAAAGCGCAAAACACGACAATTGGAACCCCGATCGAACACCACTCACTTTTAACCCTTTCTTTAGAAAAGAAAGCTGGTCATTTAACACTGTTAATCAATATTGTGATATACTTTTCTCCTTTAATTAACAGTGTTAATTGCATTGCGCTCTTCAAATATTCTTCCTTACGCACAAATCATGGCCCTTTTCTTCATTAAGGTTTTTTATTAATTATTATTTTTCCCTGGCCTTTAATTGTTGCTTGCAAAGCAAAGAAGATGACAATTGGAACCCCGATCGAACACCGAACGCTTTTAACCCTTTCATTCAAAAAGAAAGCTGGTCATTTAACACTGTTAATCAATATTGTGATATAACTTTCTCTTTCAATTAACAGTGTTAATTGCATGCGCTCTTCATTTATTCTTCCTTACGCACAAGTCATGCCCCTTTATTTCGTTAAGGTTTTTTATTAATTATTATTTTTCCCTGGCCTTTAATTGTTGCTCGCAAAGCAAAGAAGATGACGATTGGAATCCCGATCGAACACCGCACGCTTTTAACCCTTTCATTTGAAAAGAAAGCTGGTCATTTAACACTGTTAATCAATATTGTGATATAACTTTCTCTTTCAATTAACAGTGTTAATTGCATGCGCTCTTCATTTATTATTCCTTACGGACAAGTCATGTCCCTTTTCTTCGTTAAGATTTTCTATTAATTATTATTTTTCCCTAGCCTTTGATTGTTGCTCGCAAAGCAAAGAAGACGATGATTAGAACCCCGATCGAACACCGCACGATTTTAACCCTTTCTTTCGAAAAGAAAGCTGGTCATTTAACACTGTTAATCAATATTGTGATATACACCGCTCACTTTTAATTAACAGTGTTAATTGCATTATGCTCTCCATTTATTCTTCCTTGTGGACAAGTCGTGCCCCTTTTCTTCGTTAAGGTTTTCTATTAATTATTATTTTCCCCCAGCTTTTGATTGTTGCTCGCAAAGCAAAGAAGACGACGATTGGAACCCCGATCGAACACTGCACGATTTTAACCCTTTCTTTCGAAAAGAAAGCTGGTCATTTAACACTGTTAATCAATATTGTGATATACACCGCTCACTTTTAATTAACAGTGTTAATTGCATTATGCTCTTCATTTATTCTTCCTTGTGGACAAGTCGTGCCCCTTTTCTTCGTTAAGGTTTTTTTATTAGTTATTATTTTTCGCTAGCGTTTGATTGTTGTTCGCAAAGCAAAGAAGACGACGATTGGAACCCCGGTCGAACACCACACGCTTTTAACCCTTTCTTTAGAAAAGAAAGCTGGTTATTTAACACTGTTAATCAATATTGTGATATACCTTTCTCTTTGAATTAACAGTGTTAATTGCATTGTGCTCTTCAAATATTCTCTCTTACGCACAAGTCATGGCCCTTTTCTTCATTAAGGTTTTCTATTAGTTATTATTTTTTCCTAACTTTTTGATTGTTGCTCGCAAAACAAAGAGAACGATGATTGGAACCTTGGTCGAACACCGCACGCTTTTAACCCTTTCTTTAAAAAGAAAGCTAATCATTTAACACTGTTAATCAATATTATGGTCTACCTTTCTCCTTTAATTAACAGTGTTAATTGCATTGCACTCATTTATTCTTCCTTACGCACTGGTCATGGCCCTTTTCTTCATTAAGGTTTTTCTATTAGTTAGTATTTTTTCCTAGCTTTTGATTTTTGCTCGCAAAGCAAAGAAGACGACAAGTGGAACCCCGGTCGAACACCGCAGGCTTTTAATTCTTTCTTTCGAAAAGAAAGCTGGTCATTTAACACTGTTAATCAATATTATGATATAACTTTCTCCTTTAATTAACAGTGTTAAATGTATTTCAACATGATCATATACCATTCTCTTTTTGATTAACAGTGTTAATTGAATAGTGCTCAGATAAGAAGTTGCTAATAAGAAAGTTTTCTCATCTCTAGTTTTCCCAGAATGTGTGAGCATAAGAAAGATTTCAAATCAGTGGTTAGTGAATCCAAACAAAACTTGCAGCAAATTCAAACTTGCACATCAATTGTGATTTTAGAACTGCGACAAGTATCACAGTTTGACTTAAATGCATTCAAGCTTACACATCAATTCAATCATTTCTTTGTCTCTATAAAAATTCCTTCTTACAAAGAGAACTAGTATTACCGGACATCATGAGTAAAACTAGTATTACCAGATACATTGAGCAATAACCTAACACCATTTTAGGTTAGGCTTAGACAACAAGCACTACTATACAGAGGTTGAAGAGACCTGCATGACTCTGCCAAAAGATATTAAGTAGTTGTTAGGATTAGACAGTCCTGGTATGATGCATCAACAAGAAGGTAAACAAAAGCAGCTTATGGTTGATGTCACTCCAAATGCATTGATATCTCCAACCCCAATTGCCCCCATAAAATGTTGTAATGATTTATTAATAAAGAAATCACACATGGTCCACACAAGAGGTAAAAAAGAAAATCCTTTCTTATGCTTCTCCAACACACATTTTTATGTCTCCAGGCTTATCTCAGACAATATGGTGAAGAATGGAAAAAAAGAAACTGTGTCATACAAGATGTACAAAACAATGACATGGATGGATAAGACAACAAAAAGACTAACATCATAGACCAAAATTCTGATCAAACGAGAAACTACAGATAAAGAAAAATTATGATCACATGAAAAACGATACCACTCTAAATCCTTACAAACATCATTGGATGCAGTGGTTTGGGATTCTCAAACTGCAATACCAAGGATCATGCTAGTTGTGAACTTGTGAGCACTATCATACTTTTCTAGACGCTGTAAGCCTGTTAAGTCCAAAAAACTCAAGGGAAAGGGGAAGATTCCTGGACCACTCATCACCTCACACCATCTCTTATGACAAACTCAAGTGTGTATACTATCAGAACCCCAGCCTCCTTTGGCTGTCAAATTGCCTCCTGCTTCCACTGTTCCACATACTTGCGCCAAATCACCTTTTCCAAAACATGCTTGCTACATTAAAAACTATTTTCTTTCAAGCATGAAGATCCTCGGAGCAAACAAAGAACACACTAAACATCCATGTCTTTGACAAAAAGCAAAGGGACATTCTTTTGTAATCAATCAGCACAACACCTCAATAGCTAGGATTGAAAAAAAAAAGATACAATGGATCTCCCTGTCCTAGACTCGGTCGGTGTGTCCAAGGCATGAAAACCATAATAACATACAAGACACCAATAGTAACACACAAGACACAGGACACAACAGGTACCAACTTAGCTTTGTCATACATTGGAAGGAGCAGACACAAACATAGCAAAATGTTTGCAAGGAACAGACAAAAACATAGTACATTACATTTTATACTTGAAACAGCAAGGTATATGCAGAACTTGAAACCTTACTAAACCTTGGACACAGCTAAGTTGCACTGAAATAGAGAGGCGAACATACTAATAGTTGAAAGTTCCAGAAATTA
Organism: Rhododendron ovatum; assembly: GCA_019656835.1. NCBI lineage: Eukaryota > Viridiplantae > Streptophyta > Magnoliopsida > Ericales > Ericaceae > Rhododendron > Rhododendron ovatum. Next base: position 29,035,288 of record CM033794.1, on the reverse strand, counting down.
AACCTTGCTAACCTTTCTAACCTTGCTATCAGTTGCAAGTTCTAAAAATTAAAAGTCAAAGAGTATGGGCAAGTGAGACTTAATACACCAGTAGAATACGCAATATTATCAACAGTTCATGAATAAATGTATCAAGTTTGCTCTGATTTTCCTGCATTCTGCTTGTGTTATTTGACTTGTTTGCTCTTCATTTGACAGATACTTCTTGATTATCGAAAAGACGACAATCGCACAATCAACACTGCAAGAATTTAGAATTCAGTCAATTAAGATTGGAAACTAACATTGCAAATTAATAGTAGTTGGAGTTTCCTTTAATAAAAAGTTATAAACAATACTTTCCTTCCTGTCGGTTGTTGAGGGCAATTTTTCTGAATCTCCACTTTGTCAGTAATATTTCTTTTGCAGGGTTCTCTTTGGTCAATGTTGACATATGCCGTAACAACTTGCCTCTATTTTAGAAGGAAACAAACAATGTGCAGCTCTTAAAAAGTGCTTTTAGAGTTAAGAGTAGGATGTTTCATTAACAGGTTTTGCTTACCAAGAGATTTGTTGCATTACAATACTCATCTTTTCCACTTCTAGGTTTAAGAGAGTTGTAGAACTTCCAACATCCTTCGTCTTTATCAAGAACAAGCAATGTCCAATGGAATCGAATGAGTATTGGAAAAAGAAGAAATCTTGCCCCGACAGATTTTGTCATTACTTTTCCAAGCATCGCCTTCACTTTGTCTTGGCTTTTGTTTTGGATCGTGTCCTACTTGCACACAAAAACAAAAAGAAATGATTTCAGTACTAGAGTACTCAATGTGTACGTGAAAATACAATTTTTTTTAAAAAAGTTTTAATTTGTTACCAGGAAGAAGCTGGTGAAGATGAATGATTTCGGTACTGGAGTATTCAAGTCAAACTTCGGCACAACGTCAGAATGGTGTTTCATGAGCACATTTGCATATGCATCTACACACTGTTTTTAATTTTTTATCAGTGAAACACGATTAAAACAATTTATATCTAGCATTGTAAAGGATGGCAAGTTCAGGCAAACAGTCTACACACAAAAACAAGAGCGTCTTAACATTTTTACCCGGTTAGATATTGAATCTTCAAACAACAGGTTTTGTATGTCTTCAACTTCAATGTATAGCATGTCGGCTTCGGAACTCCATATTACAGCACTGCATATCGCAAAGTGTTTTTAAAAGTTAATCATGAGTTTTGAAAAAAAAATGTTGCAGATTTAATAGAAACTGCAAGCAATACAATCCCAATGGCTACAAAAGAGAAGATGGCAATCATCTTAAAAAAGGGCTATCAATTCAAGCTTGACTCCATGTCAGGTTTGAAAGAAGACTGGTACGCAACTGAGTTTGAATGATTCTGCTGCAAAGTAGCCTCCCAAATACACATCGAAGAATTTTGATTTATTAGTCCAGTTCAAGCTTCGAATTTTCCACGAGTGTAAAAGAAAGTTCACCAACTAGAGACCAGACGAAGTCCAGAGTAATGAATATTTTAGGTATGACATATAATTAAAGGTGCCATCCTTATCATACAATGATGGACGAAGTATAATTCGATGAATGGTCAAATGAAGTGATTATCAAAGCAATGCAGCAAGAGTAGAACTCTTGTCATGTAGCAGTTGGATTGATGCCAAATACTACCAAAGTAAACGGAAAAAAAAGTAGTTGGAACTACTTGGTACTTAAACTAAACAGCAGTTGAGGAAATTTCAAACACAGGCCGAGAGAGATCAGTCTCAAATTGCAAGTTGCAACAGAATGTGAAAACAAATTTCTATCTGCAAAATGACATAAACAAATAAGTGAAACAAGTTGACTTTGTGAATATATAGACAGTGATGTAACAATGGATGCTAATGCCTTCACATGAAATAGCACACTCGCAAAGACGAGGTGACTTGCTTGAAAGGTATAAAAAAACTCTGAGTAAAATGATCAAGTCCTAAATATTGTACTTGACAGTATAGTTTGCTTATTTACAAGGAACTTGCAATTAGTTCTTCAGTATTTTCTTGTTACTTCAAGATTTCGCTAACTGATATCCCAAAAAATTCGAATTTAGCTTTTTGCCGGAGAGGCATCTGATTTTTGCGACGCAAATCTTAACATTGGATTAGGCACTACAATTTTCCCTGATCAAGGAGGAAGGGATTTGAGCTAACGTCGTCCCTTCGGTTGTCAAGCCCCTTTAACCCTTTCTTTAGAAAAGGGTTAACAGTGTTATTATATGTATAATAATATTTATTTAGAAAAGGCTTAACAGTGTTAAATGACCAGCTTTCTTTTCTTGTTTGAGGGTGAGAATGCCTATTGTATATGATTCGTTTGGATCATTTTTCGGGTTCACCATGTACCAAAACGAGTTCAATCCCTCCACTACGCTTGCCTAGTCAGAACCCATTTGATTGTTCCCATTACAGTGACATCTCTAATTCCCATATGCAGGGAAAAAAGGCTCAATGACACAGCATTACTGTCTAATAAATCTAGTAACCAATAAATGATCTGAAACTATAAAGAGCTAAGTCTACAATGAGTCTAGCAGATTTATACGACATCAAGATTGATCTAACCTCACATTTCGAATACGAGGTTCTAATAGAAGCCTTACCATACACAACCAACTGTGAAAGCTATGAATTCAGAAATGGAGTTCAAGTTTACAAGAGGCATCTTGTGCTTTCCTCATCAGTCCAACACATATTTCAATGCACAAGCAAACGAGAGCTCCTGGAGTTGAGATTTTATGCAAATTTTTTTTCTAAGTAACAATATTGAATCAAAAAGACCATGTCATGTTGTCAATTAACATGATATAAACATTTTAAAGTTGGCAATCATCTCAAAAAAGGGCTATCAATTCAAGCTTGATCAGGTTTGAAAGACCATGTCATGTTATCAATTAACATGATATAAACATTTGAAATTAAAAACATGCAATAGTTTTAAAGGTAAATTTACCTAAGATTTCCTGTCTTCCAAAGTTGTTCAATTGCCAACCAAGTTTCTGTACAGATGAGTTTTGACATCTCAGTATTGCACTTCTTCAACTTCTTGAATTTCTTTGTTGGCTTTTGCACTTGAATTGCCAAAGACGTTTCTTCGAAGTTGTCTACATCAACAAACTCTAATTGCGGACTTTTCCTCTTTAATTTTCCATACACATAGTCCTTGTACAAATTCATCTTTCTATCATCTCTTTCTTTCACTCTCTTAACCTTTGATGGTGGACTTTTCCTCTTCAAGTTTTGAACCACTTTTTCAGCCCTTACTTTTTGTGTTACTTCATGAACTTTAATGTTTATCAGTTCCCCCTCCAACTGATCTCTCTCTTCCCGCAGTTCCTTTATAGTCTCAAATGTGGCCCTCTGTGTCACTTGATGCACTTGTCTTTCCGTTTCAACATTGTATCCTTGTGTTAACTCATGTATTTCATAATGTTGAACTTGTTCCTCATACTGCCTATAGAGTTTTTCAAGGATTTCATTTTTCTTGCATAATTTGGAGATGTACAAATCCTTCTCTTCAAGTTCCCGCTTCAGAATTTCAATTTGCTCTTGATGTTGAAGAGATTTTTGCTTTTCTTCTTGATGAACTTTCAAGATTTCATTCTCCATGCTCTTCTTTTCCTTCTCCAAGTATTCAATCCTTTTGTTCAGTTCATCAATAACTTCAATTGCATCCTTTTTTGATTGGTGCAATATTGTTCCACAAATATTATCCAACGACATTTCGTTATAGGTATTCGGAACTAATGTTGAACCAGAATCTGTTTGTGATTCAAGAGCAATGCTGTCACACACCATAGTGGACTTGTACCTTGGCGAATCAATTGCAAATGACGGGTTGAAGGGAGTGTTAAAATCATCAAGCCCTTGTCCTTTTTCTGCATTATCCCTTTCTCCCTCTTCATTTTCTTTTTCAGCCATAAACACCACTCTAGCACTTTGTCCACTTTGAGTTCCATAAACTTCAGCTTGTTCACCACAAAGGTGTACTCCAGTCTTCTCTTTTTTTTCAATATCTGATGTGACATCTTCATTGACTTGTGTTGCCCCTTTTTCAACCCTTTCTTCTCTAGAAATTTCAGCTTGTTGAGGAGGTTCACCATCAACACTTGTTCTTACTTTTTCAAACTCCGGTTCAAGAGCTTCTACTTCTCCACCTTCTTGTTCACTTCCAAGATTGCTGTAGATCTTTCCTTCTGTATCTGTTTCTTGTATCTTGGTATCATTTACCTATGAAACACAATTTGACATTTTAACTTGTGTAAAAGAGATTTATAAGTGTTTTCAAAGAGAAAAGGTGTTAATACTGACAATTAACAATTGATGGTGCTTAAAATAATGAACAAAAACTTTTGTAGTCGGTTTGACTGTATTACTTGATCAGCCGGAAGTTGGTTCAATTGATCGAAATCCCTAAGTATGCCCCGAAGCTCTAAAATGTTCCATTTCAGTAATCTTGGAACTGCATCTGCATTCTTTTGTTGCAAGAGTTTAGTTTCCTCACAAAGCCAAAACTGCCAAAAGAAATTTCATAGTTTAGCACTGAGAAATCCATAATAGCTGAAAGTTCTAAATCTTAAACCTGCATTGTTCAGAATCACAGAAAGGACCTTAAAAAAATATATTGTAATGCACTTTAGAAATTGAGGGACTCCAATAATCGAAGTACATTAGGTAAGGAAGAATAAATCATGTTTGCCAACTTTTCCGGTGTGAATAAAACTACAGTCTAATACTTTTCTAACCTGAATAAAACTGCATTCTAGTAGTAAGAGCTAAAAAAAAATTATGCAGTAATGCATGTTCAGATATGACATAGCACCATCCATAATAATAATGAAATCGTGAAATATCAGCAGATACATGTGATATTGAGTGAGAATGTGAATCAAGCAATAAATCAATGGCTAACCCACGTTATTTACTTGAAAAAAATGTGTTGAGCAATGTTTTACTTACCATTAAAAGCAAAGAACATCCATGCAATTCACTGAGCTCCTTATGATTTTTATGAATGGACTTCATCAAATAATCTGTAACAGCTCCCGCCCAGTTGTACTGTTTTACCTTTGCCAGGTCTTCCATGTAATAAACAAATGACCAATTCACCGTTGTTCCACTTGTCGAGAAGAGCAATGTGACACAAAGGAAAAGACAAAGCAATCTGACAACGTTCTCAATATCTTCTGGCTTTTTGCTATTTTTCAGTTCTTTGATCTTTTCCTTCATTGTTGTAGTTGTTAACCTTGGCTCTTTGATGCCTAACCTCTTAGCTAATGCAGTATCTTCTTTGCTGATGTTCGTTTCTGTCATCTCTTCATTTCCACAACAAATTCCAAAAATCAACTTCACATGATTATCCTTGAGCTTCACTTTCTTGTTACCCAATCTAAAACTTTTTGTACGTTCGTCATAGGACTTCATAACTTTCACAACAACTTCATCAACCTTTCTACAATGATCACTTACCAACTTTTTGTTCACAATTGCTTCGATCAATAACCAAAAAGGAGTTTTTTTGAGGCAAGCTATATGTTTGGGATTGAGTTCGGTATCTTTGATCAACCTAATCATGCCCTGCAGGTTGGACCTATTCAAGCTTACTCGTTGTTGTGTGCTCTCTTTTTCAGCCACTTTTCTTGACCTTTTTTTCACCGGCTGTGATCGGGTTATCAATTCATCTTCTTTGATGTTGGTTGCTAATTGTTTTTCTGATCTTGGTCTAAGTTGATACTGAGTTTGTGTCTCTCCTCTTACTCTAGACTTTTCCTGGTTTGCTTGAGCACTACTTATTTCAACTATTTTGCCTTGCTGTGTACTCCTTGTTTGTCTCAACTCGTGCACATGTGCTTGTGCTGTTGGGGTTTTGATCTCATCAGGTGTATCTAAGTTTGATTCATACTCTTGTGTATCTGATGCTTCTGCCGGTTTTTTACTGTTTGAATGTAGACCTCTCCTTGCCCGTTCTGCATAATTTTAAAGGAGATCTTGTGAGAGCATGATAAAAAGTCTGCACGCACAAATACAATCAGTGGTGAAACATAACATAACTCAGTTTAAAAATCCATGAATGATCCCATGCCCTGTCAAATTTCAGGTAAGGGCGCATGACAGTACTACAAATTACGCAAGGTGCAAATAAAAAGCTCAACATATGAGACAGATTTTCCCCCATGGGTTTTCTGTTTATCTCGGACTCGGGGGAAGTGCTAGCCCTAGCGTGCTAGCCTCCGTGCTATGCCCCAAAACGACGGCATTTTGGGACAATTCTGGATACATACTTTTAGCCCACAAGGACCCTGTTTGGTACACGCTTAACTGAAACGTAATTAAATCACAGAATCTGAAAATATGCAGAGAACAAATAATCTGCTGCTATAAAAAATGCAGAGAACAAAGAACAGCAATAAAACTCTTAGTGAAACATGAATTTAGCTGCCAATTAAGAGATGTTATCCGTTCTTAATTCACACCAAAACGTGAATTAAGCTACCAGCTTAACCACTCAATGAAACAAAGAACTATATCGCAAATATGAAATACTGTTACAAATCCTCACAAATATGAAATACGTACTCAAAGGGCTATGCAACTTGGTAAAATTAAAGAAAATGACGACATTGCACAAGTCTTTTGGCAAATGACTAGCACTCAAAGATCTATGTAACTTGGAAAAATTGCAGAAAATATGTTTTGAAATACGTACTTTTAAACCGGGTCATTGTGCTTGCAATCCACCAGTGGTCTTCCTAGATCGTCTTGTCGGTCGTCTTCCTTAATCGCCTTCTCTATCGTCTTCCTTGATCGTCTTCTTGATCGCCTTCTCTCCCTTCCGTATCGCCTCTGTATCGCCTGTCTTTTGTTATCGCGTTGTTTTGTTTTTTCAACCGAGGGGTAGTTTTGGCAAGAAAATACTTGGCAGGACCTATTGGGCTATGATATACGGGCTCAACTTTGTGCAGGACCTATTGGGCCATTATCAATCCAAGAAGGACCGGCCAAGAAGGCTCTCAAATACTAGTTGGGTGCATTGGATGTGAACTATGCTTGTGTTTTCTTTCAAATGGGGGATCAAAGGTCAGCATGGGTGTTGTACTCCATTCAGACCGTCTAAAAGTATTTTGAGTGGTCAGGATTTAAAATATATATATATATATATATATCTCGCGAAAATCTAACTTTTTTCTGGAAGAGTTTTCTTAAAATCTTTACGATTAATTGTCAAGATGGACGGTTCGGATGAGGGAGGTCAGTAGAATCCCCGAATTTGTTTTCTTTTTGATTGTGGCTCAAAATTTTATTTGATGCGGCCAAAATCTTTTGAAGCCCAACCTGAACCCCCCCGGAATCATCGACTAGTTCGAACTATCCCAAGCTAATTTCGCCCCCAAATATTTTGGCCGGTATCAGTGTGCATTAATTCTATACCAAACCATCACTTCGGTATGCCATATCTAAAATCCACGACCTACCCCAACCGATTTCACCCTCTAAGAAAGAGCACTTTTCATCTTCTTCCTCACTCTATTCTTACATTGTATCATCATTTTGTGAGATAATGAGAGCTTATTGTTATTATTCACTCTTAGAGAGTATTTTGTTTTAGAATATCTTAGTCACTTGTTGTGGAATTTGTACAATCCTCTGTAAGTTTTTGCTGCTATTAATTTGTAAACTAGGTTTGTTTTTGTGGGGACCAGCGTTCGCTCTAGTCTAATTGGATGGGTTGAACTAAACCTCTTCAACTTGGCTCTGCAAAAGGAACAACCAATTAGTGTCGGCCACTCTAATGACTAGTGCTAAGCTTGAGAGAAAGAAAGCACAAAGCTTAGTTCAGGAGAATAAGCATTAACTTGATATGTTTTATCACTCTTGTATTCATCAAGTGCTTTGCCTTGGAAGTCAAGATTACGCATGCTGGCCTATTATCATGGTGATGATGCCACCGCCAACTTGGCCAGACACCGTGCAGGATAATTCTCAGGTACTATGTTGTTGCGAAATACGCAACGTTCCACGTGATTAATTGGACCGTGATTGGTGCCACATGGCCAGACCATAAGCTCGATGAGTACCATGTTGTTGTACGTTGTATCACGGCGCCCTATGGCAAGACAAGATTGGTGCCAAGTGGCTGGATCCTACTCTCATCGATCAGTATGCTGTCATAAGTTGCACGACCACACCATATGGCGGGACCATCAGTGCCACGTGGCCAAATTAAATCATCTCGTACCAGCACGTTCTTGCCTCAGCCAGAAAGCCACCTGTCGAATGGCATGTGATTGGACCACGAGGCCGGACCAGGATGAGAATTGTTGCGAAGGAAAAAAAGAGAGAGCAGAACATAGAGACTTCCCAAAATTTAGCAACAAATACTAAAAAATTCAATTAAATGCTAAGATTTGGCGAATCAACAAGAAGCTAGCTACTACTTTATTTAGTTTTCAAAAAGTTTTACAAAATTGTGTTAGGGTGTTCTATCCTAATACTTCCTAGCTAGAAGGGGAATGGATAAGATCGAAATAAATTGGAAATAGTTCGTCAAACCCTAAAATAATGAAAACCTCAAAACAGTTAGATAGGATAGACAATCCAAAAGTGAGAGGATCCATGACTTTCTTACGTCATATTTACCCATTCAAATGTTGATTAGCTAGCTGTTCCAATGAGATTACAATATCTATTTGAAGTCTGTCCTTGACATAACCTTTCTCGAATCTCAACTTAGCATCTAAAAGTTTTTTCTTTTCTTTTTTTGGTTCGACGGTTAGTCTCCACATCAACATTTCTATATTTGCAACCAAACAACACCATCTCTCTTAATGGGTATTTGCATATTTTACTTTATTTAGTTGTCATTACTATAAATGTAATCAAACAACACCATCTCTCTTAACGGTCTTTTGCAAATCATGTGACTATCCTTAGTTGTTAACTAAATTCATGCATATCCCGATATATAAATAGCCTCGCCTCGCCTGCTTTCTAAATTTCATCCATCCAACCAAACCGATCGACAATGCATCCGAAACCAAAGCCTATCTCCTCTTGTTCCGCTTATATTGCGTTGGAGACTACTGGAGGCCAAACATCATTACCGCCATCGCCACTTCCAGCCCCGCGCAATTCCAATGAAGAAAACAATGTCCAAGGGGTTGTAATTGGGTTGTTCGTGCTCTTTGTGTTCCTTACCACCGTTGTCTGCTTGGTGCAAGTCTCGATTGACCTCATACAAATAGCAGAAATCGAACCCGCGGCTAACCCACAATTCAAGGTTAATTCGGGTTCATTCTCTCTCTCCAATATTAATCTCTCCTCTTCTCGAGTAATCAAAGGAGAGATTACTTTTAACGTGACCAAACCTCTCAATTGTACGGCTATCTTCTATGACCACATTGTGGTTTCCCTTTTCCACGCTGAAAAGCCTCTTTCCATAGCAATGACGGAACCATTTTTCCAAAACGAATCTAACCATACGATGGTGAAGGCAATCTTCCCTCCGATGAATGCCCCACGCGATCCAAAAGGAATGCCCAGCGGGAGGGACTTTAATTCGAGTTTGTCATCGTCGTTCGAGTACTTGTCATTCGATGTTAACGCAAAGGGGAGGCTGTGGCCGAATCTCAAGAAGAGAGAAGATTTTATTGAATATGGCCGGCAGATGTATGTTTGGTGCCCCGATGTGAAGGTTAGGATTATGGTAAAAACAGGGGTGGGGATGATGGAGGGTGAGCCAGCAAAATGCAAGGTGGAGAATTTTTATCGATGAAGAGATCGATTTGCTGTAAGATGATCAGTTTCACGGTAATTGTCTTGATCGACGTTGGATATCTCATTGAGAAATACTAAATAGGAAGAAGTGTTATCGAACGATTTCCTGCAATTCTAATCTTCCCTATATATGTTTTATGTATATTACTCCAATTGAAACATTTTTTTACCTAGAGATCGAAATGCGCCATAAGGGATGTGTATGGCAGGCATGGATTCAAAGTTCGGCAAATTAAAAAAAGAAGAAGAACCTCCTCTTGAAATGGAAGGACCAGAGCTAATACTATATAGTACGTATTTTGATTTTGAAAAGGAAGGACCACCAAACACAACATCATATACACAAACACATGCAACACCATCTACACAATTAATTAAGAACTTACCACGAAGTTACTGCTTAGTTACGTCCAAATTAATCTCGATTGTACTATTAGGGGTCTTAATTAATTTGCTCTTACAACCTGCAATTGACACACAGGGTTGTTAATTGGAATAACTTAATTGGAGAAGAAGACGTAGATACAATGTTTTGATTTCTAGAAGAAGAGGAGGTGAGATACCTGATGATATCCTTAACTGTTTTTCCCTTAATTAGCTAGCCTTTTATATATAGAGAGAAGATCTTTTCGGCATGCACGTGATTGAGGCCCAACTAGTTTCCATACAGGCATTGATATTCGAGTAGGATGACATATATGCAAGGTGAGGAATGACAATATCGATATATCGTTCGGAATTGGGACTCGTACTCCTAGCTAGAGAGTTCCGACGTCCTTAGAGATCAGAATGATCGATATCCGCAGTGTCTTTTCTAATCTTTGTGTTATACTATTTACCTAAAAGGCTAGAAAAATGCTGAGGTGCATGTTGATTTTCTTTTTTGTACAGTTGTTACAAGTTGACCAAAAGCTAGCAAACACTTCGATTTGAAATTAATGGAAGGAGTACCACTAAAGAAAAGACAACATCATGACCCATATATCTACACATTAATTAATTAATTAATTCACCACAGAAAAGTCTTTTTAGGACGTCGTTTCATTACTATTGGCATATATCCATCCAAAGCTACCTCCTACTGTTAGGTCTAGCTTAATTTGCTCCAACAACCTGCTAAACAGGCTTAAAAGGGCTAGAGGGCCCTGGTGGGTCGTTGCTTGCTGGTCAGGGACCCTCCGACGAGCAAGTCGAATAAAATATTTTTTTTGGTTAGAAGAACCTTTTTAATATCGTAACGGCGTAACCCCAATCCAATTAACCACACTGGGTATTAAACCTCGCCCTAAGATTTGAATTGGTTGGTCGCACTCTCAATCTTCACAGTCCCGAATTTTAGTTGTTTGGTAGATTTTTTGAAAGATATTTTCACACTCGCGCTCCCGCATCTAACACCCGCCTGCACATTATGTGACTTAGCTCGTACCCTATAGGCACCTCACCCTCAGTCATTTAAAAGGGGGGATCCAATATTTGTTTGTAAGTTGTTAGGAAAAATATGCGGAATTTCCCACAAATAAATCACGAACACGAAGGAAATAAATATAACTGCAGCAAACTAAAATCTGAAATACGCAAACCACAAACCAAACGAACACAAGAGATTTTTACGTGATTTTCCCAAAATGTAAGGTACGTCCACGGGACCGCAGTTTGATTCTACTATTAACAAAGGTTCTTACAAATGAATTTATAAGAGATACAAGATCTCACAAATACCCTAAGGTATATCCAACAAACTTCAAATACAAAGAGGAAAGACCTCACCAAATAGATGAATCAAAATCCTCCAATAGCAGCCGGAATGGAGAGCCACAAACGGAGCAAATCTGCCACAAAGATCCGAATAAGTTGCTGTAGAGTAGGAGAACAAAACCTGCATTTGGACTTTTTCTTTTCCACCGAAACACAACCCTCACACACAGCACACTATCTCGTTTTTCCTTTTCCAGAGAAGAACGAAAACCCCACTGCCTTTTCTTTCCGGAGGCTACGAATGGTGTTTTCCAAAGCAGACAAAAACTAATTCGGTAAATTGGGCTAAGGTCCGTTTTGAAGGTGGTTTTGGGTGTTTAGTCCAGCCTAATGTATAATAGTGGTGAAGGTCCATTACTGTACATTTATTAGGTCTACAATCCATTTTTAGACGAAAATGCCCTGACTAGGTGTACTATATAATGTTTTATTTTTTAGTTTTTCAATGTTACGGAAAGACGAAATAAAAAAATAAACTACCCGACCGACTCCGGCGTTGTCCGTTTCCACCATTTCCGATCGAGTCCGAGTTCAGCAGCCTTCGTCATTTCACACCATTACCCTTGCCAGTCGCCACACAAACTACCCCAAACATCTTTGATTGGCCACTGGCGTAGCCGGGAGTCGTCGTCCCATTGGAAGTCGCCGAAAATTCAGTTGCAATTTACAATCGCCGGTGACCAGTGCTAACGTCCGGCGCCTGAGATGGTTGTAGAAGACGAAAGTCATGTGGAGGCCGTCAGCGTCGGAAAAATCAAAAGTAGCAGCCAACATTTTTCGTTGACTGCATCTCTCTCTCGCTGTCTCCTTCCTTCTCTCTCTCTCTCTCTCTCTCCCCGCGATCACAGCTCAGTTCTGGATCACGATCTCGATTCTGTATTTGCGATCACGATCTTGTTTCCCTTTGTGACAATCTCTCCCGATCACGATCATGATCTTTGTCCTCGGAGTTTTTTTTGTTCGCGATCTCTGTGGTGATATTTCTCTGTCGCTGTGTTCTTCTCTGTCTCAGTATTTGCTTTGATTTTTGCTGTGTTCTTCTATTTTTGTATTTATAGAGTTTATTTGCTGAGATAGCGTTATCTATTGTTTTATTTTGGTAGATACTGAGATTGTTTTTTGTTGAGATAACATTATCTATTGTTTTATTCTGGTAAATACAAAAATTATTGTTATTGAGATATGTGTATCACAGTGAACTGTATTTGCTGAGATACTATTATCTCTTTCTATTTTTGTTTATTTGCTGAGATAGCATTATATCATTTCTTAGTTCTGGTAGATACTGAGACTGTTTTTGTTAAGATAACAATTTAAACACATGTGAAAACTCCATTTCAAAAATATTTAACATGTTTTTTGTCATTTTTCTTGTTAAAACAGATGAGATAATAGTATCTCAGCCAATTCAATTCACAAATAAGCTAAGAGATAACTCTATCTGCCATTTTTGGTTTGACATCCTCTTCCTTTACCTCTTTTACGTCTTCTTTCTCCTCATTTTTTTCTTCTTCTTCTTCTTCTTCCTCTTCCAGTCGTTATTCCTCTTGAGATAGCATTATCTCTTTTAATTTTTGTGAAATTTACTAGCTGAAATGTATTGGTTGAGATATTGTTAAAACAGATGAGATAACAGTATCTCAACCAATTCAATTCACAAATAAACTTAGGGATAAAGCAAGAGATATTAATATCACAATGTAAACACATGTGAAAACTCCATTTCACAAGATTTAACATATTTTTTGTCATTTTTCTTGTTAAAACAAATGAGATAATAGTATCTCAGCCAATTCAATTCACAAATAAGCTAAGAGATAACTCTATCTGCCAGAAATATAGTGTATAAGCTAAAATGAAGCAAGAGATAACAGTATCTCAGATAAATAGTGTTAGTATCTCACAAACTTAATAAAGAGATAATGTTATCTTATCGAAAATATTTTCTGATTGTATTTTACAACAAGAGATAAAGTAAGAGATAGTAATATCACAATATAAACATATGCAAATATTTCATTACACAATATTTAACATGTTATCTGTCATTTTTTCTGTTAAAACAGATGAGATAATAGTATCTCAGCCAATTCAATTCACAAATAAAGTAAGGGACAACTCTATCTGCCAAAAATATAGTGTATCGGCAAAAATAAAACAAGATTTATCAGTATCTTAGATAAATAGTGTTAGTATCTCACAAACTGAATAAATTGATAATGTTATCTTATCAAAAAAAAATTCTGGTTGTATTTTACAACAAATGATAAAGTAAGAGATAGTAATATCACAATGTAAACACATGCAGAGACTCCATTACAATGATGACGACAACGATGGTGACAGAAACGCGTGTATACTGGGTATTTTTAGAACGCGTGTCCATATAAGGACAGGAACCACTATGAAAAGTTTAGGTGGACTAATTGCACATTGAACCCTGTAGTGTGTCCTTATCAACAAGGCTCCCAAACTAATTATAGTTAGGCTTGTGCAAAATCCCAGACTACCCGATCCAGCCTGAAGGGTCTCGGGCGGCTTCAAAAAGGTGCTTCAGTTGGGTATGGGTTGGGTTCTGTAAAAAAAAAAAAAAAAACAAGTTTTTCGGGTTTTGGATTGGTGCGTTTCTTACCCGACCCGATACAAAAAATCGGACTCGCTGACGATTCTTACCCATGTTCTGTTCGGTTTGCAGGTCCTAAAATGTTCTAGCCAACATGGTCGGATCGAATCGCATTGGAATCTGGATCAAACCCAACCCGCCCGACCCCATGCACACCTCTACTAATTAGCTTCCAGGAGAAGCTTTTCTAATCCCAACAAATCTTGTGCCAAACATGTGCTCCAAATGTATTGTGTAGAAACTTCTACCCAAGCCCACCAATCAAATTCTCTTTTGGGCAAACAATTTATTATTGGGCTAACAAATATTGAGCTTCCAAAAAATAACATAAAAGAGAACTCAACATAAATTGTGATCACTGTTTGGAGTACTGAACAAACATATTAAAATATTCTAAAGTACAAGGAGGATATTTATGTTAATTTGTAAGCAAATGCTCATAACTAAATTAACGTAATTTTGGTAGATACGGGTTGTAGTTTAGAGGCTTATCTATGTCAATGTATGCATTATGCATCATTGCACTTGTGGTTCCTAAGGGTAGGTACTCCAATTTTTTTTTTTTTAAATTTATAATTGGATGTTTATGCCAACTTACGTGCATCTTGATTAATTCTAGGACCCTGAAATTAGCTAGCGATCGAACAAACATTTCGGTTGCCCTAAGGAATTTAGAATGTTTAACCTTTGTAGAATTCGAACATACGACCTTATAGAGAACAAACATTTATTTATTTTCTCATGCTTGCTTAATCAAACCTCAGGGTTGGTTTTGGTGCTCCCTTATCCAGAGAACAAGCTCAAAAAGACTTAAACGTCATGGATCCACCCAAGTGGGGAACAAAGTGCGCTCTCTCTCTTTCTCTCTCTCTCTCGTGTTGTGACACAAGATTCCACTACCATCTAACCTATTAAAGGAGGCTATTTTGCTTTATCTAAAATAGATTATTTTGGACTTTAATTAACCAAGTGCAATATCCACTTCATATTTCAATGATCACATCAGCCAGTGTAATATCAATAAGTTATTCTCTCTTTCATCACATTAGCCAATTTAGTGGCACAATTCACAATCAGCTCTATGATCAATATTATGGTTAAGAATCCTTACCATTAAAAACAAGTACTAAAAGGTCATAGAAAAAAGATTAAGAAAGTAAAATTTGATCGTTTGCTAAAGTTGACAAAAAGAAAAGATGTACAAGAATCACGATAATTAGAAGAGCATTTCAAGCCCATTTGGCTTTGAGTGAACAACAAAAGCATGTCTGTTGATGTGAGAAAGCATTAATTCTTGGTATAAAATAGCTAGTGGAGCATCAAAATGGACATGCAAATTTTTTTTTTTTTTGGGCAATTACATTAACATGCTAGTGTTGAGAGAGAGAGAGAGAGAGTGGTACTACGAGCATCCGCACCAGACTCTCTACATTTTGGACCAATTTACACTTCAAAAAGTCACTTTATTACTTTAGCTATGTACTTTTAAAATAATTACTGCATCAGACTCTTTACTCTCACTATCATCTCAATAAATAATCAAACCCACCTCAATTAAATACTCCATTTAACTCTTCCTTCTGATAAAAAAAAACTCTCCCAGTCTCCCTTGCCTCTTATTGCTGGTGCTAGTACACTGTAACGACTCGGATTTTTGCCCTAATTTTTTTTAATAAAAAAATTATTTTTAATCAAATAGTCTATAGTAATCAACTAATTATTTAAAAAGTATTATTAATAATAAAACTAATTCTTTTTCTTAAAAAGATATATGCAAATATAATTATCTTATCCTATTTTTATTTTTTCCAATTTGCATGCATGCACACCTCTTCCATCTCTCCCTCTCCTACTAAGTCTCTACTTCCTCCCTAACCCTAAAACCAAGCCAAATTTATTTATTCCAAATCCCATGAACCCAACTCCATTAAATTCACTCTTATCCAACCTCTTCCAAATTCACCTATATAACCCCTCTCCATTGACCTACAAAATTTACACCACAATATTCCCCACGCCCCACACGAGTCCAAAAGAGAGAGAAAAACCAGAGAAAATCAAGCTCCAATCTATGGAGTTTTAGAGAGAGAAAGAAAGAGAGAGAGAAGTGGGTTTCGTACCAAGATTCAACCGAAACTCAATCCGACCATTCCAATCTCTTCCTACAACTCCTAGCATCACCAAACGTTGTCCAATTCGGTCCCAAGTTTCCTTGATCAAAGAACCCGAAGTTGTCTTATCCAAATTCTAAGTTTCGGTTTAAAATCAATTCGATCCAATTCAAGGTATTAGAATTCATTCCAACCTCTCCTCCAAGTATATTAAGTGTTTATATACTTAACCATATGTCCCGAACGAAAAAAAAAATAGTTCACCGCGTGTTTTCTGCGGTATTCACCAATTTGTTATTATTTTTGAGCCCATACCTTATGTGTAATTATTTATGAAGAAGATGACCTATGTGATATTTATTTTACAATCTTTCTGATATAAATATTATAAAAATTTACTTATATGATATTATTTTTTTACAGTGTAATATCATGGTTGTATAGTTATATCAATTTAATTTATCTGGTAGATTAAGTTGGTTTTAAACGTTTCGAAACAACTTGACGACCTTCCAAACATCATTTTTGACCCCCAAACTATTTTTTTTAGATTTTTCACACCTCAAAGATCATACCTTGTTAATATCATATTTTTTTTATTCATTTATGTATTTATTAATTTTTTTATTCATTATCTTTCAAGATTTTACAAACGAAAAATCTTTGCGACCTTCCGAACAATATTTTTAACACCCAAACTATTTTTCCTAGATTTCTTGCACCTCAAAGATGATATCTTGTTAATTTCATATTTTTTTTATTTAAATTACTATTTATTATTATTTTTACAGTATTTTCAATTAAAATTACTTTTCGACCTTATAAACCTTATTATTAATTCCCGAATAATTTTATTTAGACTCCTTACCCTTCAAAGATGAAACTTTATTAACCTCGAATTATCTTATTTATTAAATAATTTATTATCCATTTATTTTACTTTCAACAACTTTCGTTAATATTATTATTTAAAATAATCCCGCGGCCCTCCGAACCCAACTTTTGACACTCAACTGGTTGCGTAGGACTTTTAAGACTCTTATTAAGATCATGATAAATGTTCTAATATTTTTATGTAATTAAGGTATTTAATTGGTTTTTAATTTATCTATTATCTTACAATTAATTAATAAAAGCCCAGAAAATTTTTCTTTAAATTTCTTTTAAAACTCTTACCTTATTATTGACATCCTGGCCAAACAAGATTATAGGAAACGACCTATTTATAATAAGTTGCGTGATTGCATTGCTTATTAATTATTTTAATTATTATTGAATAATTATATATTGCATCAATACTTGATTTGAATGCTAGATTGGACCCTAGAGGTATGGGGTGGTATTGCGAAATAGAATTCAACTAGACGATACTAGGTAAGGAATGAATGGAAAAGTTTTATTTTTAGATTGCCTGCAGGCGTGATGTTGAGAAGTGATGAGTTGAATGTGGTAATTTAAAACTGGCAAAGTAAGCCCAGTGATGAGTGATGATTTGAGACTGGCAAAGTAAGCCCAGTGATGAAGTGATGAATTTGATTTGGAACTGGCGAAATGAGTCCAGGGATGATTTAAAACCTAGCGATGGTCCAGTGATATTTTCTGATGATAAAACCCGGCGGTAGTCCAGCGATGTTTGTAATGATAAAATCTGGCGGTGGTCCAGTGATATTTTCTGATGATAAAACCTAGCGGTAGTCCAGCGATGTTTGTAATGATAAAACCTGGCGGTGGTCTGGTGATATTTTCTGATGATAAAACCTGGCGGTTGTCCAGCGATGTTTGTGATGATAAAACTTGGCAGCGATCCAGTGATATTTTCTAATGATAAGACCTGGCGATTGTCCAACGATGATTATAATGATAAAATCTGGCGGTGATCCAATGATATTTTCTGATGATAAAACCTGGCGGGTGTCCAGTGATGAAATGAAACTGGCAAAGTAAGCCCAGTGATGAAAGTGATGAATGATAATTTAAAACTGGCAAAGTAAGCCCAGTGATGAATGTGATAAATGATGATTGGCAAAGAAAGCCCAATGATGAATGATGAATTGAAACTGGCAAAGTAAGCCCAGTGATGAATGTGATGATTGTGAAGTGGTGTATAAGATAAGCGAACCCTAGTTGTGATTCAGGTATGATAGGCTTTCCCCTTGTTGTAGTGATTGGGGTGCACACACTCGGTATATCTGCGACAGCAAAGGAAAGTGATCTCATGGGACCGAGCATGGCTAGCGGTTAGGGAGGAAAGATCCCGTGGAGGAGATCTTAGATCGCACGATAGGATAATGGATAGTAATAAATCAATTTATATAAAAAATCTTTGTTTTACTTCTTCATACCATATTTATCCTGCTGTGTGCTAAGTGTATAGTAGGAGGGATAGTTGGGTTGGTGTTTCGTTCGTTCCGATATAAGAGATAACACCCCAAGCGTAGGGCCTAATACATCAGTTGAAGCATGATAACCCAAAAATCCGGGATCGTACCCAAGGAAATAATTAATACGGCTTTACTGGATTTGTAGATGCAAGTAAGGGTTTTCGGCTTTTAGACAGCCAACTTGGTTTTACGTGCGTAATGAAATCAAAAGGGGCTAAATTGAAAAGCTAATAAACTAAGATAAAAGACAGGTTAGGTCTAGGAATTATTAACACTAATGACTCAAGTTAAAATTGCATTTCTTACCCAAATACACAATTCAGGATACACAATTAAGGTTTTCGAATTGGAAAATAGAATGGTCCGATCACCAAGTTAGCTTTAGAATTTATTTAGCAAATGCATCGTGCGTCAGAGCCCCAAGTATCATGTGTGGTAGGTAGGCGATGCTCCTACCTACATATGATCAAGGAGATTAACACCTTAGCGATTTGACAAATAAACCCGAACCCCACTTCAATGATCGAAACCAAAGGTTTAAGCTTTATGGTAAAAACGCAATTCTACTTGAGCCATGATGTGCTAATCACCCCATGACCTAACCTCGGAAAACTAGTCACCTATATCTATTGAGATAGGAGCAAGTGAAAATCTACTTAACATAATGAAATAACAAGACTTGAAATAAGCTAGAGATTAAGATAGATTGGGAGTAAAGCAACAACTTTAATTAAAGTGACAATATCAAAAACTAATAACTAAAGGCAGAAATTAAAATATTCAAAGTTGAAAATGAAGAACACTCAAGAACAATACAAAGAGATTCAAAATCTATTCTAGATCTAAAAGTTGTACTACTCAATCTATTCTACTTGTTTTTACAAAATGATGTCACAAGTTTTTATACTCCGGGGATCCACGCGCAGAATATACTGTGAGATGCTTCTGAAGATTCGCCCCTAAGGCCCTCGGTACCGATGGCCATAGCCTTACACTACTGAGATAGGGTCTCGGTACCGATTGAAGGTATTTCTTTCAATCGATGCCGACGTGGTTAGGGGCTGGCGCTTGAGCAACTCGGTACCAATTGAAGGTATCTTGCTCCATCGATACCGACGCGATATCTGCCAGAACTTGGCCTTCTTTCTGCCTTGGCCACGCCTCGCCTTGCCTTGGCAATTGCCTAGCCTTGATCTTTTCTAGCTGTCAGGTCATCCTTGTCCAGGCTTGTGACATGCCTTAGCCTTTAAAACTCCTTTATTTGGAGATTTCTCTACAAAGCAAAACCAGCCCACTCTCCAAGCAAACAACATTAAAAACGACTAATTAACAATTAGATTAAACTAGAACTAGACACTAGCGCACCGTGCATTATATTTTTGGGTGCTTATGTCACCCCTCAACTTAAGGTTTGCTAGTCCCTAGCGAACAAAATGCAGAAAATTAAAAAACTAGCAACTATGCAATCCTTCCGAATTCACAACTTAGAACATGCTTAATTCTGTAACCTAACAAGAGTTCAAACAAACCGACTTTTTATTTCATTTCTACAACTCACTGCTTTAGCATCCAACTAAATAGGCTAAGTACTAAGCAAGTTAAAGAGCAAGCTAAAAAGGTTTGTGTCCTCGAACAATGGAAGGATACGGGACACAAAACTTACGAATTCAAACTAAACCATATCCACCGAATAAGTGCTTGACAAACAGGCAACAGCGAACAAGAAATACCATGCCTTAAACAACGAAGCACTTTATTCAACAAAATTAACAACTAACAGATGAAAGTCGGATAACGAAAGGAAAGCATGCCATTAACTAGTTATGCAACTATCAGACAGTCAATCAAAATGGAATCCATGCGCACAAAAGATCAACTAAGATCTTTTTCAGCTTGTAATGATCTTGGTTACAAAGAACGGGTTAGCAAAAATGGGCGACGGTCTATTTCTAACTTGGTTAACTACCTGAGTGACCGCTGCCAACATATGAAATGAACCAAGTCAAGGCCAAACCGGCCAAACCAATAAACCAACTACTAGCTAATAATGTGCAAAACTAAACTTATGAAATGAAATGCAACAACACAAAATAAAGGATAGGATAGTTGGCATGTCAACCAACCTAGATCCCGACCAAATAAGGGGATTTCTAGAGTCACCGACTCTCTATCGGATCACCACCACAAGTTACCACCTCATCCTTCCTTTTCATCATCATCCACTGCTTCTTCTTCTCCGAAATCATCACTCACTTCCGCCTTAATTTTAGGTTTCGGTACAAATTTCTCTCCATGTTGACGCTCAAGGATATTCGTTTGCCATGCCACCTCCTTCTTGAGTTGAGCTTGCTCCCTCAAAATCCTTCTCCTTTCCACTTTTTCTTTCCTCAGACTCTTAATGATTGAAATGTTCTGGCAACAGAGTAGCTTAATCCATGTGTTTTGCTTTGATTTCTTCGAAGGCAAAGTGGTCAAATAGCTGCCTGAACCCATGATTTTAGCTTTGGCAGCATGGGTTTGCGAAATACTCTTCTCATCAAAAGTATTAGTCATAGGTCCCGGCTCAAGATTCTCCACCTTTTCATACTCCTCACCCCTTACCCCTTGTTCCTTGCACAGAGCCGTGATCATACATGGAAATGGCATACGAGCTGTAGATAAAGTATCATTCTTGAAATCCACCAACTGAGTAAAAATAAAGAAAGCCCAATCCACAACCACATCCTTTGCAGCAAATGCATACAGAATTTCTCCACTTTTCCTAGTTGGCTTATGCTCGGTTCCTCTCGGATAAACATTATAATGAATCAACTTATTCAAAAAACGATAAGTCCCTTTGAATTTCCCAGGCACATGGGGGAGTTCAGCCTCAGACATGTCCAAATACAGCTCTTTATTAATGACCCCTAAATCAATTTGCATGCCTTTAGCCGGATAAGTAATCGATTCGGGAGCTGGGCGAGTGATTTTCAAGTAACGGGCTGTATCATTACGTGTAATCACAATATCTATGCTAGCAACCCTAGAAGTAATAGCAGCATTGGAATCGTTTTTCGACTCACCCACAGGCACTTTCAACTTCTTATAAAATTCAACAACTAACTTTTTATTATAACTTCCTAATTTTTCAGTCCAAAAAGTAAAACCTTTTCGCATGACAATGCGGAGACCACGATGCTCTTTTCCCAAAGCTTCAGCAACCAACTGCCTTTCGTTCTTGAATTTCTGTTTGTCCATGCTTGCTTCCCAACTCCTCTATTTGTCTGCTGCCGTTTCCTGCGGAGTTCTCCGCCTTTTTCGAGTATGAGAACCCGAAGCTCCCCCTGCTTGATTTCCTTCTTCCTCCTCTGATCCAGTCATAAAATCCTCATCTTCCTCATTGATTTTCGGTTAAGAAGGGGCTGCCCGATGTGCGGTTTGTTTTATTCTTGGCATTTGGGGCAAAAAGGATTTTTTTGGGTTTATTTTTGGAATTTTTGGATTTCTGGAGCGGGTAGGTCTAGGGTTTTGATTTTTGGTAGAAAAATGGAATGTAGGGTAGGATTTATGGTGGTAGTGGGTATATGAGTGGAAAATAAGAGAAAGAAAGAAATTTTTGTGGAAAAATGAGAAAAAATTTGGATTTAAAAGAGGAAAAATAGATTTACCTCTTTTTGGCTTGAAAATCTTGAAATTGGTGAAAGAATCTTGAAGCTCTTTGAAAGGAGACGGAGGATTTGAGTAGTTTGTGGAAAAATATAGGGAATTTTAGTGGGATTTTGAAGGTTTGGGTTAGGGTTTTTGAGTTCAATGGAGGGATAGGGAGAGAGGGAGTCGGCTTCAGAAGATGAGAATGAGTTTGATTCGTGTTTGATCTGCCAGTTCTGGACTGATAAGGGGCCAGTATCGATCGAAATCATTTACTTCTATCGATGCCGAGCTGCTCTGATGCTTCGAGGATAATCACTTCGCTACCGATAGGAAGTTACTTCTTTTATCGATGCCGAACTTGCTAATTGACCTCTGTTAACCATTCGGTACCGATTGAAACATTTCCCTCCCATCGATGCCGAGACACTTAGCTCAGAAATGTAGCCTTTCCTTCATTTTGGTCCCCAAATCTTTCAATAACTCTTTCAACACCCCCAAAACACCTTTTTATCAATGAACACTCATCCCCAACATCCCTCCAAACAATCGGTTGCCTAGGTTAAACAAAGAACGGAGAAATACAGGATGCAAAATAGGATGAGGTGACACATATGTGGTATAATCATGCAAAGAATGGCTTGTATCATCTCCTAAGTGCGCTTTCGGATTCCAAAATGATTGAAAATCGACATTTAAACACAATTAGAGATGGACATGCCATTATTCACCTAACTACAAGCATTTTTATTGAAAGGTGGGGATATAGGCAAAAACTTGCTCAAAAACATACTCAACACTTAAATCATTCAATTTTCAATTAAGCATGCAAATTAAGAAGCACAAAATTTCTTAGGATTGCTACGAACTCTTGCCAACTAACAATTATTGAATATGCAATAAGTCATGAAAAAGAACAAAAATCGTGATAAAATGAAGGATTGCAAGTAAAATATTTTATTAATTTTTGAAAATTTTCATTTTCTCATTTTTTTGGATTTCAATTTTCAAATATTTTTCAAATTTTTCAAATTTTTCACATAAATGCAAACAAATAGCACATAAGCTAATCCCTTCCCCCAACTTAAAGCGATATTGTGCCCTCATAGCATTAAGAACAAGAGCGAAAAGAGGAAAAGTGCGCGAATGTACCGTCCAAGGGGAATGTCAACTCCTAAATACCTCGACCAAGTTGGAGGATTTCATGTCAATGTCTTGCTCCAGCTAGATTAGATGCTTCCAGGGTTTACTCCTTCGGTTCTACCAACTTGGAACCACAACTAGTCACACTGGGCCATATCCAAAGCTTTATCGGACTAACAACCGCGGCACTTAGCCGCACCCATGCTTAGGGCTCTTGAACGCCTCACTCACTCCGGCTTTAGGTCTAAACTACCAAGGCTGGTGTGGTAGCAAATAAACCCTGCAGAAGACTTAAGAGGACAGTTTTCCACAAAACAAATGACATTAGAACCACAGGCCCGTGTTATCCGGTTTTCAAACAAAACAAAAAGTGAAAAGACAGAAGGTAAAAAAAACACGAAGAAAACACACAAAACAAATAGAAACATGCAAAACAGAATGAAATGCAATGCACCATCCGATCATCACGCGATCTCACGAGTTATACTTTTCTTCCCATCTCTTACCGTTGGGGTAAGAAATGGATGGCTATACTAGACCGTCGAAAATTTATTATGCTAGCGCTCGTAATAAAATTTATCGCTTGACCTCGCCAAAGAGCTAAGTTTAGCATCCTTTAGGATCAAAACAAAATAAGATGCAATACAACCTAGCGTGCACTCTAGGCAATATCAAACCTCACTCACAGACCTAAGTTGCCTCCGATTAGAGGCAATCGCGGAGAGCATGGATCATTAATAATAAACTATTACCAAGAAGAACTAATGAAAGCCATTTTTACACTAACACATTGATGAAATCTTTTGCATGTGATGTATCGCCAAGATTTTATTTGATGCAAATACAGAACAAAAATAAACAAAACACAACAAAACAAAGCATGCATAACTAAACTAAAAGAGAACAAAGCAAGAAAGAAAGAATAAATATGTATAGTATATACAAATTTAATATCAGAACTCGGAGCGTCAAAGTCACAGCTAGACTCTGCCAAACAATGAAGTCCAGCGTCCCCTAAGATCGTGACCAGGTAAGCAACAAGATAGAGCCAAGTGCGTTAGCACAGGAATATCAAGGCCTAACCTAAGGATCTATACCGCCCCCGTTGGGGCTAATCTGGGAGACGTGAGTGGTTTATTGTGAATTACTCCTATCAGAAAGGCTAATTAAAGCCCTATGTTACTGATATTAAATGATTTGCCCTTCGAACCAGAGCTGGGCACGCGATCCTTCTTTTAGTAGCGGCGTGCGGAGCTACATATACCCAAGTCAATGGAGGGTACCCCCTACCCGGGGCCGGGTCCGACAAACAGTTAAGTTCAGCGATTATGCTTTCGCTCCCCGTGCAATTTTAAGTATCAAACTAATCAACCGTGTAAACTAGATCGATTAACTCTTCATCCGGCTCTCCAACCTCAAAAGTTCCAAGAAATGGTTTAAGCTTTTGGCCATTAACTTTAAAAGATTTATCATTAATTGGATTCAAAACATCAATAGAACCATGAGGATAAACATGTTCAACAATATAAGGGCCAGCCCAACGAGAACGTAATTTATTGGGAAACAAATGGAGTTTAGAATTGTATAGGAGTACCTTTTGTCCAACCTCAAACTCTTTACGGTAAATTCGCTTGTCATGGAAGGCCTTGACTTTTGCTTTGTAAATGATAGTGTTGTCATAAGCCTCTCTCCTAATTTCTTCAAGCTCATTGAGCTGTAGCTTTCTGTGTGCTCCGGCGGCCGGTAGACGATAATTCAGTGTCTTGATTGCCCAATATGCTTTGTGGTCGAGCTCTACCGGAAGATGGCATGCTTTTCCAAAAACCAAACGATACGGCGAAGCTCCCAAGATGGTCATGTATGCTGTGCGATAAGCCCAAAGTGCATCGGTCAAATGAAGACTCCAATCTTTCCGGTTCGGATTCACCGTCTTCTCCAAAATGTGCTTGATTTCTCTATTTGCCAACTCAGCTTGCCCATTTGTCTGAGGATGATAAGCAGTGGAGACTTTGTGGGTGATACCGTACTTCTTCATCAATGCCCCAAAAACACGATTGCAAAAATGAGTTCTTTGGTCGCTTATGATTGCTCTTGGCATCCCAAAACGTGAAAGAATGTTGTCCTTGAGAAACTCCACCACTACCTTGGCATCGTTGGTACGTGTTGCGATGACTTCTACCCATTTTGAAACATAATCAACCGCCAATAAGATGTACAGGTTGCCGAAAGAAACGGGGAACGGTCCCATGAAGTCTATGCCTCAGCAGGCAAAGATCTTAACCACCATAATGTTAGTCAATGGCATTTCGTCCCTCCGAGACACACTCCCAAACTTTTGACAATGTTCACAAGCTACACAGAAGTGATGAGCATCCTTATGCAAGGTTGGCCAATAAAATCCACATTGTAGCACCTTGGTAGAAGTCTTCTTAGAAGAGAAGTGGCCTTCACACGCTTCTGAGTGACAAAACTCAAGAATTCTTCTTTGATCTGAATCTGGAACACAACGGCGCACTATTTGATCTTGACAATACTTGAAGAGATTAGGGTCATCATAAGAGAACATTCGTACTTCATGAAGGAACCGACGACGTTCTTGAGGACACCAATGTGGCGGTAAGAGTCCCGTAGCCAAATAATTTACTATATCTGCAAACTATGGGGTACTCGAAACAGCAAACAATTGTTCATCCGGAAACATGTCAACAATAGGTAAACTTGGAGTAGAGTCCTCGAATTGTAACCTTGATAAATGATCGGCTACCACATTCTCGACACCCTTTTTGTCCTTGATAGTCAAATTGAATTCTTGGAGAAGTAGAATCTATCGTATCAAACGAGCTTTGGCATCTTGCTTGGTAAGCAGGTATTTGAGACCAGAGTGGTCCGTATACACAACAATAGGGGTGCCACCAATGAGATAAGACTAGAATTTATCAAGAGCAAACACTACCGTAAGTAACTCTTTCTCCGTGGTAGTGTAATTTACTTTAGCATTGTTCAAAGTTTTGTTTGCGTAATGGATCACGTACGGATGCTTGTCCTTCCTTTGTCCCAAGACAGCACCAACAGCATAGTCACTTGCATCACACATAAGCTCAAATGGGAGGCTCCAATCTTGTGGTTGCACAATGGGAGGAGAAGTGAGACTATCCTTTAACTTTACAAATGCTTGCTTACACGCGGGGGTCCATTCAAACGGAACGTCTTTGACAAGAAGATGGCACAAGGGTCGAGAGATAGCACTAAAATCTTTGATGAACCGACGATAGAATCCGGCATGCCCGAGAAATGAACGAATATCCTTCACGCATTTTGGAGTCGGGAAATTGGAAATGAGATTGATCTTGGCCTTATCTACCGCGATACCATCTGACGATATAATATGCCCCAAGACAATCCCTTGAGTGACCATGAAGTGACACTTTTTCCAATTCAGAACCAAATTTTTCTCTTCACACCTTGTTAAAACTTTCTCCAAATTGGCCAAGCATGAGTCGAATGAATCTCCAAAAATAGAGAAATCATCCATAAAAATCTCTACTATCTTTTCAACCATATCACTAAAAATTCCCATCATGCATCGTGAAAAAGTCCCCGGAGCATTGCACAACCCGAAAGGCATACAACGATAAGCGAACGTTTCGAAGAGGCAAGTGAATGTCGTTTTCTCTTGATCCTCTAGAGCAATTTCAATTTGATTGTAACCGTAATAACCATCTAAAAAACAATAGAATGTATGGCCGGCTATCCTCTCCAAGATCTGATCAATAAATGGTAAGGGAAGTGATCCTTTCGGGTACTTGCGTTGAGCTTACGATAATCAATACAAACTCTCCATCTAGTCTGAATACAAGTAGGTAAAAGCTCATTCTCCTCATTTCTCACAACTGTAACTCCGGATTTCTTTGGTACAACTTGAATCGGGCTCACCCATTTACTATCGGCAATAGGATAAATGATTCCCACGTCCAAGAGCTTCAAAACTTCAGTACGAACTACATCCTTCATAATCGGGTTCAAACGACGTTGAAGTTGGCGGGACGGCTTGACATTATCCTCCAAAGCAATATGGTGAGAGCAAAGAGTAGCATCAATCCCTTTGATATCAGCAATTGTCCATCCTATAGCCTTCATGTGCCTCCTTAGTGAATTGATCAACTTCATCTCTTGGAGATTCCCAAGAGAGGAGCAAACAACCACAGGATAAATTTCGTTGTCTCCAAGAAAAACGTACTTCAAAGTATCAGTTAGGGATTTCAACTCCAATTTCGGTGGCTCAACACTAGATGGGAGAACCTTCTTCTCAATTGGTGGTAGCTCCTCAAACTCTTCAACTTTTGGAGTCCAAGAATTTATAGCGTAAGCTTCATCTTCCTCACCAAGCAATGAACACAAATAACTCACTTCAGATGACTCGAGAAATTCGACCTCTTCAGCTGTAAGAGCAACTTCCAAAGGATCACTAAAAAGCAACTTATCCACGTGTTCTTCTACAAAAGTATCGATAAGGCTCACTTCATTCACGTTCTCGTCATCTCCCATTTGACTACCCACATTAAAAACATTGACCTCCATCTTCATGTTACCGAAGGTCATATTGAGGAGTCCATTTCGACAGTTGATAACGGCATCTGCTGTGGCTAAGAAGGGTTTTTCAAGAATCACTAGAGTAGAAGCAGCAGAAGAGTCGGTCGGATTTGTATCGAGAATCACAAAATCCACCGGATAGACAAACTAATTAACTTGCACTAGAACATCTTTCACTACTCCCCTTGGTACACGAACACTTCGATCGGCTAATTGAAGTGTGACACGAGTAGGCTTCATCTCTCCCAACCCAAGCTCTTGATAAATAGAGTATGGAAGTAGATTAACGCTAGCACCAAGATCGAGCAAAGCTTGTTCGATATGCTTTCCTCCAATTGTGACAGCAATAGTACGGCTCCCCGGATCCTTGTACTTAGGCGCAATATTTGTTTGAATGATAGAACTCACTTGCTCAGTAAGGAATATCTTCTTTTGAACATTAAGCTTGCACTTCCGAGTACACAAATCCTTAAGAAACTTGGCATATGAGGGAATCTGCTTGACTGCATCCATGAGAGGAATGTTGATCTTCACTTGATTGAATAACTCATGCAACTCCGCATTGTAATTTGGTTTCGCCAAAGCCTTCAAACGATTAGGATACGGAGCCGGTGTTGGAATAACTTGAGGTTCCAATACACTTTCATTGTTCTTGCCTTTATCCTTTTCTTCTTCTTCAAGAGTCTTCTTGCTTGCTTCCTTGGGAGATTCCCCAAGGATTGGAATTGAGTGTTCGATAGGAG
The DNA here is from genome assembly GCA_019656835.1 of Rhododendron ovatum. Taxonomy (NCBI): domain Eukaryota; kingdom Viridiplantae; phylum Streptophyta; class Magnoliopsida; order Ericales; family Ericaceae; genus Rhododendron; species Rhododendron ovatum. The sequence goes on along the minus strand of CM033794.1, from coordinate 29,006,507 downwards.
AAGGTAACAAGGTAGGTTTCGGAGGCATCACTACTTGGTTATCCACCGTCTTGCCACTTCAAAGAGAAATAATAGCCTTTACTTGCTCGGGGAAAGTCACCGAAGAGCTAGCAAAGTGAAGACCTTGAGAAGTCGGAATAGAATTCGGTTGCGGATTAGGTTGAGGTTGAGTAAGAAACTTCCCTTTCTCTTGTTGTAACAAACCTACCGTAGTTGTCAACTTGCACAACTGATTTCTAATATCATTCATCATCTGAGTTTGTTGCTCATTAATGGCAGTTTGACTTTGCAAGAGAGCACTGAATTGATCTTCCCAAGAATGCTTTGGTGGTTGTTGGTGGAACTGAGAAGATTGTTATTGAAATTGGTTTGCATGTGGAAATGAAGCAGAAAGAGCAAAACCAGGCGGTCCTTGAGCTTGAGGAAAACAGAAAATATTCTGAGGTTGTTTCCAAGGTAATTAAGGAGCGGGGGGTGGAACTTGAAAAGAATTCCCTTCATTAGATTGATTCCAATGGAAAGCTGGATGTTGCCTTGTCCCCGGATTATAAGATTGAGAATAAGGGTCAAAACGTTGCACGTCATGTACTTCTTCTGGAGCAATCCCATTAATCACATTCTTAAGAGCATGAATATTGGGGCACGCTTCGGTAGAATGGCCCACAATCTCACAAATAACACAAACTTCCTCCACTTGGCGCACTGCTTTCACTTCTTGAGATTGAGAACTTTTTAATTCCAACTTGTCAAGTTTTCGAGCAATCTCTTCCAATCGAGTTTCAAAAGCTGTATGCTCCGCAATAGAGAATTTTCCTGAACCTGTAGGACCTTGATTGAACATCGCTCTATCTCCTGGGTCTGCAAATTGCCAAGACTGGGTCTTCTCAGCTAGTGACTCATAGTAATCCCAAGCATCCTCCGGTGTCTTCCCCATAAAATCACCTCCACCCGTAGTATCCAAAAGCTGTTTACTCTCTTGAGCACACACTGTGTAGAAATAGTTGATCTAAGATACAACGAAAGGTTGTGATGAGGAACTGACATAAGCAAGACCTTGTATCGCTCCCAATACTTGTGGTAAGTCTCTCCATCCCTTTGCTTGAAACATTGAATCTGCTCGATAAGTAACTTCGTTCTGCTGGCAGGAAAGAATTTAATGGTGAGCGTCCCGAACTTCTCCCCAGTTACGCAAAGATTGTGGCTTCAAAGAATTGAACCATTGTTTCGCCTTGTCTTTGAGAGTAAATGGGAACAACTTCAGACGGGCTTGATCAAGTTGCCCCGAAACTGTAACAAAAGAGTGTAGAATATTCTCGAACTCCCGGATATGCAAATACAGATCCTCCAATTCTCGCCCCCGAAATTCTAGAATTATCCGAAGGTACTCAACTTTGAATTCAAATGTATTCCCAGCGGTTGGAGTCGGAATAACAATAGGAGATACTTGAAGAGCCCGTTCTGGATTCAGATAATCACGTAGAGTACGAACTGGAACTTCTTCGGCCATTGGGCCTTTGCGATTGCGTTTTAATTTGCGAAATAATTTTTGAGACGGAGAGTGGGCAGGATACGCCCTGGTAATGCTACGAATTCTTGGCGGTGAAGAAGAACGATGAAGCCGATTGAAAATTGGGCTTCGATAAACATGCATAAACTAAAACACTTACTAACTAACTACTAGCAAACTACCAGACTTGAGGGGTTATGCCACCACCTCAACTCAGCAAACAGAATATGCGATGGGTTATGCCACCACCTCGGCTAAGCATTGCAATCAAATTTTAACTAACTAACTAAATTAACTATGCTAAACTAACTTAAGAACAAACTCGATATTTAGCTTGGCTTTGTTACACATCAAGTTTAGTATAACCAGGTTAGAGGTATCCACTAAACTAAATACAAACTACTAAACTACTACTAGACGAAAGCGGGATACTTACAGTGGTTTGTCAAACCTCCAAGAAAGCCATAATAAGAAATCCGCGGCAACGACGCCAAAAATGCTTCGTTCGCTCCGATATAAGAGATAACACCCCAAGTGTAGGGCCTAATACATCAACTGAAGCATAATAATCCGAAAATCCAGGATCGTACCCAAGGGAATAATTAATATGGCTTTGCTAGATTTGTAGATGCAAGTAAGGGCTTTCGGCTTTTAGATAGCCAACTTGGTTTTACGTGCGTAATGGAAATTAAAAAGGGCTAAATTGAAAAGCTAATAAACTAAGATAAAAGACAGGTTAGGTCTAGGAATTACTAACACTCACGACTTAAGTTAAAATTGCATTTCTTACCCAAATACGTAATTCAGGATACACAATTAAGGTTCCCGAATCGGAAAATAGAATGGTCCGATCACCAAGTTAGCTCTAGAATTTATTTAGCAAATGCCTCGTGCGTTAGAGCCCCAAGTATCATGTGTGGTAGGTAGGCGATGCTCCTACCTACACATGATCAAAGAGATTAACACCTTAGCGATTTGACAAATAAACCCAAACCCCACATCAATGATCGAAACCAAAGGTTTAAGCTTTATGATGAAAAATGCAATTCTACTTGAGTCATGAGGTGCTAATCACCTCATGACCTAATCTTAGAAAACTACTCACTCATATCTATTGAGATAGGAGCAAGTGAAAATTTACTTAACATAATAAAATAACAAGATTTGAAATAAGCTAGAGATTAAGATAGATCGGGAGTAAAGCAACAACTTTAATTAAAGCGACAATATCAAAAACTAACAACTAAAGGCAGAAATTAAAATATTCAAAGTTAAAAATGAAGAACACTCAAGAACAATGCAAAGAGATTCAAAATCTATTCTAGATCTAAAAGTTGTACTACAAAATCTATTCTACTTGTTTTTACAAAATGATGTCACAAGTTTTTATACTCCGGGGATCCACGCACAGAATATACTGTGAGATGCTTCTGAAGATTTGCCCATAAGGCCCTCGGTACCGATTGAAGGTATTTCTTTCAATCAATGCCGACATGGTTAGGGGCTGGCGCTTGAGCAGCTCAGTACCGATTGAAGGTATCTTGCTCCATCGATACCGACGCAATATCTGCCAGAACTTGGCCTTCTTTCTGCCTTGGCCACGCCTCGCCTTGCCTTGGCAATTACCTAGCCTTGATCTTTTCTAGCTGTCGGGTAACCCTTGCCCAGGCTTGTGACATGCCTTGGCCTTTAAAACTCCCTTATTTGGAGGTTTCTCTGCAAAGCAAAACTAGCCCACTCTCTAAGCAAACAACATTAAAAATGACTAATTAACAATTAGATTGAACTAGAACTAGACACTAGTGCACCGTACATTACATTTTTGGGTGCTTATCAGTTAGATTATTCTACTGGGTGATTTATCACTCACGAATACGTCTATATCCTGGTAAATCGATTGCTTCGGTGATCGATTTACCAGAGAGCGCAGGATTCAATGGAAGAGCAGTCGGACACAAGAGGAATACCAGGGATGGAGATCGAGTATGCTCAGGATTCGTGTCAAGCTTAGAGTCAACTCTGAAGTTAATGTATTTTAAATCAGTAAATTTATCTTGTGATAGTAATAGATAAACCTTTATTCTGAAATATTTTATTTATTTAGAAATATTTTCGTAAAAAGTATTTTATTTTGCTCCCGAAAAGTCGGGGCGTTACATACACAACAATTATGCGAGAGAGAGAGAGAGAGAGAGAGAGAGAGAGAGAGGGGAGAAATATAAAAATCAGAGGCAAGTGAACAGTAGCTCATCTATCCAAACGAGCTACTGTAGCAAAACTAAAATTTCTTCAAAGTAAAGAGGAAGAAAGAGAGGCTGATAAAGGGGGGTTTTGGATGTTTTTTCTTGTTTTGGCTCTTTAATTTAGTTTAAAGAGGAGAGTAAAGAGAGAGATGTGGATGCCCTAAGAAGTTAGAACATTACATGGAAATAGTTATTTCTTCCGTCTGTATGTCTTCTATTTCTCAGGAGGCAGAGAAAGGCAAATATAATTGAGGGAATTGTTTTCGGAACTCCACCTGCTTACCATTTTTATTTATTTATGTGTATTTGCTCCATTATCTCTTTATTTGTCAGAAAAAAATGACTAAAAGATGATAGAATTCACATGAATAAACACAATCATCTGGGTGTAGATAGTAAAAACAAAAACATGTGCAAGTATTCCCCTTCCAGAACTCATTTTATAAGTACATATGTTTGAAGAAGGCAATTTCAAACTCAAAAATAATGTGTTCATGCTAATAATATTCTTTGCAATATGGATCTTGTTTGATAAATTTCATTGAGATATTTTGAACGGCATCAAAAAAAAATCAAAAAATTATTTTTCATTTATATTATTTTTGAGTTTAAAAATGTAAAATAAATATTTTTTTTTAAGAAGGTGTTATGGAATGAGTTCAATACCCACAACTATTCTGTCCGCTTGATGTATGACAGAAATATTACTACGGAAATTGATTGATTTACTTGGGATAAAGAGCAAAAGAGACAACCAAACATGAAAATATGGTGATTGATATGATTTCATGCAACAACATAAAGCTCGATCTTCTTCTATCAGTAATAAAGTTCCTATCATAGGTAAATTTAATTTAAAAAGTTTTTAAGAAGAGGCATCTATCCATCTTTTAGAGCTGGGGAAGGAGGAGCCGACCGGAGTTGGAGTTGGAGTTGGGTTTGGGAAAGGCGGGGTGTGTGGTCGTAAAGGAGACAGGAAATGATTAGCTGAGGAGATGGAGAGGGAGGAGATAATGTGTTCTAATTTCTAATTTTAGCCATTGAAATAAATGACTAAAATCTTATGTCAAAAATTGTGTTAAAAATTGTATTGGTAGAACTGATCAATAAAACATATATTGTTGCTACTTTTCCTTTATTATACCACTGCTCCTTATGAAACTCATAAAATTGCCCCAAGCACCCATCAAATTTTAAAGAAAATTATTCTGACAAAATAAAAGTTGTGTAGAGTTGGTATGAATGTCATTGAATGATAATGCTACTCTGCATTATATGTGTCTCATGGAAAAGATATATTTAGGACTAATCTGACTAAGGCTACTCTGCATTAATTGTGTTCAAATATGAAAGTCATCAGTTCCTTTTTAAATCACATTCATATGTCACAAATATAAATTAAATTGCTAAATTCATAGTATGTCACAAATATAGGTTTTCCATTTTCTTTTCTGAGAATTGGAATATCAAAAAGAATACCATCTGATCAACAGTGAGCAAATTGCAAAGAAATTAAAGGGGAAAGTGATAAGGCTGGATGTGCATGGGAGGTCACAAGTTTGGCCGATTATCCAAATATAAATTTGATTTGGCTCAATTCTTTACTCACTTTGTATTCAATTCACAATAACGTAACTAAGATGTCAATATTTAACAGTGTTGCTTCTGTAGTAAGATTTATATATTTTTGTGTTCCTCCAAAGACTCTAAATTCAAATTGTGTTGTGGATTCTATCGATAGAGAGAAGGAAACATGATTATTGTTATAATTGTAAACATTTGATAAAGTACAACACATATAGTCCAAAATTTAATTAAACACTTTTGAATTTTGGGCACACACTACGCAATAGAGAGTTTCAAATAGTAAGTTGTAATTATTTTTTGCATTAGATATCTCATTTTGGCCAGTGTAGAAAATTGTTCTAATACCTGATTAAAAGTTGAGAACATAGTGATATACAAAATGTGCTTATGAAAACAATTTATAAGACAAAAATATAGTAAAATATATGCTGTGCATCTCTAAGAAAACAAAAAGAAGAAGAAATCTAGTGGGGGCTGGAACCCAATAGTGGGGATAAGCATAGCCTAATCGGTTCGGACTGGTTTGGCCGAACCAATGGCCTGGACCAAGTTATAGTTTGGGAGCATGACTCAAGCCATGGGACTCAGCCGTTACGCAGGTAGAAAGACCAGATCTAAACCGAATGACCCATGGGACGTGTCGCAATGGATGAAGACCGTCACGACCTATCTGAACGTAATGTCAGCTCATCAGTGCCAGCCCAACTCCTAGGCCCAAGAGGCCTAGGCCTTGGGCATCCCAAAAATCTCAAATTTAAGAAGCACTCCAATATTTCTATTATTTGGATTTGAGTTGGACTCTTTTTAAGTTCAATAGAATAAAAAAAATGCCCAATTGGAGGTAATGAGTTAGCCCAACCCACCATCCCATAAGTCCAAGTGTCTAACCCATCATCCCATATGCCCAAGTGCCCAATTTAATTGATATTTTTGCTTCTAGAAATGCAAAACAGGTAATATTCAAGTGATACTCATGTGTTTTTGTGATAATATGTACTGTCTATTTTGAGACTTTGCATTTTGTGTTCCTAAGTAATGATTAGTAGAATTTTATATTAGTTTGGCTTTATCGTATTGTGATTATTGCTGTAAAAATTGTTAAGTATTAACTTCTTAAGGGCACACTTTTTTTATTAGGCCTTAGGCACTAAAAACCCTTGGGCCGACCCTACAGCTCACCCTATGGCGGAGCTAGGATTTCAATAAGAGCTTTTGCTTTCAAATACATTATATTTGTGCATTGAAATGATTCTAGTCTAATGCAGTTAAAATATACTCCGTATGAATTATTTTTCTTTAGACTACTACAGCAGTCACGTGCTTATTTTTTTATTTATGAAATAATTTGAATAATGAGAATCTGAAGAAATAACCTATTTTCAATCAAATTAAACTAAAATTATGAAGATTACTAGTAGCTATACATACACAAATAATAGCAATAATATTCAAAATTATGTAGGTTATAACATAAAATATTTTAAAACTCGAGCTGGGCACCTAACCTGCCTAGCCTCAACATAGCTCCACCCTTGAGCTCACCCCCATGTGCACCTAGCCACCTTACTTTATACATCAAATCTAACGTTAGCTGAATGGATTACTATACGCAGATAATAACTCATGCACATGGGCGATAACCGCCTTTATCTGATACGTTAGTTATGACGTCAACTGTAATGGTTACCGAGCGTGATAATCATGTGCTTATTTGGAGAGCAAGTCTTAGAGCTTTATAAGGGAATGGATCAACCTGAAGGCACTGGCAGAACTAGGAATTTAATTTGTCATGGGCTAGCCGTGTGTGTGTGTGTGTGTGTGTGTGTGTGTGTGGATCAAATCAGGACGTCCAGATTTTGTGTTAGGTCCGGACTCTTGCTCTAAGCCGTTAGATTGTATTTTGAATGGTTCGGATTCGAGAAAAATCTATTCGTGCGAATAGATATCTATTCAAGCGAATAGACTGTCCGTGCATCCGAACTATTAAAAACACAATCCAACAACTGAGATCGTGATCCGGACATAATACAAAATTCGAACGGTCTGACTGTGTATATATAATATGAACCAAAAAGAGTTGGAGAGTGATTTTTGCACTCCTCTTTTGGAGTGAGGTTAACACTAGGACCTGATTTTTGCACTCCCTTTTTGGAGTGCGGTTAACAATTTAGGGATTGGGCATATCAATTCTCAAAGCCCTTGTTCGGTTGTGGATTTGGAAAAAAAATTTCAAACCCAAATCTACTCATTACATATATTTCCAATCATTATTTTCATTTCTCTCTCCACTCATTACCCCTATATCCAATTATTAATCTCATTTCTCTCTCTATTTCTATCCACTCATTACCTCTATTCCCAATTATTATCTTATTTTCTCTCCTCACTCATTATCCAAAAATCAAACCCAAAATTTTTCAAAACTCATAACCGAGCAAGGCAAAACGTCTAGCAAACTTGCACAAAAATATGTAAATGTGCAAAATTTAAAAGAAAAAAGTACAAACAAATGTACACTATTGAAGTTGTGCCCTGCGTTATTCTAAAGAGTAGAAATCATTACAAATATGAGTAGATATCTTCAATAAATTTTCTTTCAATGAAGATAATCATATAAAATAGGTTGGGCTTCAAAAAAAAAAAAAATGAGATGAGCTAAAATTTTACATATAATTTTTTTTTGAAATTTGACCTGGGCTATAGTCCACCCCCAAATCCATTTACTTCTAGCCTTACCTAAAGGAAAATGTCGTTCTTGGCTCTTGCTGACCCTAAACGCTTTGTACTTTTCTCTTCTCTTCCACTTGCTTATTTAATCATCGGATCAAGTGCCTTATCTGTCGCCTTCGACCAATTTAGGCACTAAGGGCCCGTTTGAATGCAGAAAAAAAATCGGGGGTAAAAAATATAAAGGGGGGATAAGATAATAGGGGGTATTAATTTTGATGGGTTGACCCACATCGATTTGATATTTATGGAGGGAGAAAAAAAATAGTATGTGGTTTGGATGGGATATTAAATAGGGGATAAAATTTGACATCGTTTGGATGGTCTAAAGAATGGGGGGATAAGAAGGGATGGATGATAGGAAAAGTTGTCAAATGACTATTTTGCCCATGTGCAGTGTTAAATTTGATTTTGTATGAAAATAAGTATATGAATTCAAAAATCAATATATTTAATCAATTTTGAAAAATTAAAAGTATAAAAAACTAAATGAATTAAAAAATGTATATTCTTAAAAATTTATATTAAAAAATATTTTTTAATGAATGGTTTGTATTTATTTTTCAATTATTTTTGAAAAGTGATTTTTTTGAAAAAGAAAAGACAAATTAGGGTAAGTTTGAATGGAATGTATGATTTTGTGTAGAATGAAGAGTAGAAGTTGGTTGAATGGTGAATGGTGAATATGTGATAGAATACTTGGTAAATTTTGCTTATAAATAGCAAGTAAATTCATTGTCAAACTCATTCATCAATTTCAATTACAAAACAAATCTCAGATTTCTTTTTTCTTGTACTTTTTCTTGTATGGCTGGTCGTCCGCCTCCTCGCCACAATTGGGTCTAGGCTGAGGAGATCCTGTTGATTTTGGTACTGAAATCAATGGTGGAGTCCCAATTGTGGACCACAAGGAGTGGACATTTATGTTCAGGTTACTTGAGCTACTTGAAACGTATCATGGACAGTGATTTTTCTGAGTTGCTATTAAGGAATGGCATATTGAAGCAAAGATAAAAAAGTGGCACCGTACTTACTTCATCATTGTGGACCTAATTGATCGTCCCGGATTTGAATGGGACGCAAGTCAAAACATGGTGGTGGCTGAAGACGATGTTTGGATTGCAATCCTCCAAGTAAGCCTTAATAAAGTGTTATTAATTTTTTAAGATGAAAATATCCCTTGATCTGAATTTTTTCATTTTCACATAGGTTCATCGACAAGCTCTGGTGACAATAGATGTTCAATTTTCACTGTTTGATAACTGGCGTGTTTGCTTCATTCCCCCTCCCGAGGAGCCGGAGGAATAGGTGTAGATCGCGGAATAATAAATAGTGTTATCTATGGATGTTGTCATTTTTCGTCTCTGTTCATGATGTTGGAACATCTTCAATTTCAAACTAATGTTATAGCTTGTTTCCGTTCATAAAGTGATAATTTACATAATTTTGGAGCGTTCAAGTTCATTCAGAATTGATAACAAGTGCTAACAAAATACAAGCTACGAAACCTAAGAAAAAAAATACAACAAACGTCTTCCACCCATTGATTTGATGTTCAACTCCTAAAGCACTTGTGGATGTGTAATGTTTGTCTTGCAACTTTTTGAGGGCGTATCTCTCCTCGTGATACTTGACCAATGCTTCTTCGGCTGCATCGAATGTCTTGTACCTTTTCGCCATGCTTCCTGAGTATCCATTAACTTGGAGTTGAGCTTCTCTTAAGTTGTATAGATGTCCGGCTTATGCCCAACGAAAACTACCCAATAATAGTCTTTTTTCTTCACGTATCATTGAATAATCTATTCGAAAACAATATTATAAATCACCACAAACATTAGGATAAAAGATGGCCGTAATCTATACGAAAATAACATTCTAACTCATTGCTATTTGACTACAAAACTCCTATTAATGGCTGCATTGTTAACTCATGTGGCTCAAATTTTATCATCGCCAATTGACACAATTAGGACACAGACTAGGACACAAGTAATGCAACAAGTACCAACATCTGGCTCAGATTTGTAGACAACTTTTGGAAGGCACTAGGCTACAACATGAGTTGCCAAATGATCCTCTCATGTTGCCCCGCCTAATTCCCCAATGTGTCTTCTTAACTTTTCATCACAGCCACACACACACACATACAGATTTTGATCTCTGTTTGGTCATTAAAACTGCAGGTTTTGGTTTCAGTTCGTGGCTGCATTTTGGTTGAGTATCTGTATGCAGGTTTTGGCTCAGAAATCTTGCATCATTGCCACCCAAATATCTGAACCAAAACGTCCAGTGTTAACTTAGAAATGCAGTAACAAAACAGTATCAAACCCCAACAGTTGTAAGACATACACAAAGGCCACAAACCTGGACCTTGCACTGCAGTCACACCACAAAATGTAAACCAAAACCTGCTGATGAAACCCAGAAATGCAGGCAGAAACCTAAACCTTGCATTGCAGTTTTAAACCACAAAGAGAACCACAAAATTGAACCAAAACCTGCACAGAAATTGAACCAAAACTTCCACACAGAGCTGAACAAAAACTTGCACAGAAACTAAACCTTGCACTGTAGTTTTAAACCACAAAGTGAACCACAAAACTGAACAAAAACCTACACAAAAACTGAACCAAAACTTTCACACAAAACTGAACAAAAACCTGCACAGAAACTGAACGAAAACCTTCACAAAAATTGAACCAAAACCTGCACACAATCTTAACCAAAACCTGCCTATATAATAAGAGTTGAAAATCTGAAGGTTTAACCGAGAAACAGAGGCCAAAATCATTACCAGCTATTGTACCAATGTAGAATATCGCACCAACACAGATTTAACCCACAAAAAGAGACCAAAGCCTTGCAGTTTGAACATACAGTTTTTACACCAACACAGATTATAGCACCAACAGTTTAAACCAAATGAAACACAGGCCAAAATCTGCAGCAAAGAACATAACCAAAATGCTGCAGATTATACACATATACATACGCTAACAACCTGCAGTTTTCAAACCACAAATAGAGGCACAAAATTGAACCTATCCCTTCATAAAAAAACAGAACCAAACACCTACAACTGCATCTACAAACACAACCAAATAGCAACTTTTTTAGGAAACTAGGCTTAGAGTTGTACACAACTTTTTTAGGGAACTATACTGCAATATGAATTACCAAATGACCCTCTCATGTTGTCCCGCCTAAGTCCCCATTGTGTCTTATTCAATTTTTATCACAGCCACTCATTTACACATATAGGTTTTGGCCTCTAGTTGTGAGTGAAAACTGTAGGTTTTGGCTTCAGTTTGTGGCTGCATAATGGCGATGTTATGGAGGAGGTTTTGGATCAGGTTGTGGCTCAGAAAGATTTCATCATAGCCACCCAAACACATGAACCAAAACCTACACTTTATACTCACAAATGGAGGCACAAAGAGGACCAAACCCATGCACTTTTTAAGACATTAACAGAGGCCATAAAGCTGTAGTATTAAACCAGAAATACAGGCAGGTTTTCATTCAGTTTCTGTGCAAGATTTTTTTTCATCATGACCAGACACACACACACACCCATAAACCAGTGGCCAAAACCTGCGACTTTAACCTACGTACAGTGGCCATGAAGTGTAGCTTTAACCCACCTATAGTGGCCAAAACCTGCAGCTTTAACCCACCAAGAGTGGCCAAAACCTGCAGCTTTAACTCTCAAACAGAGGCAACCAAAAGCAGCCAACACATGCATGCACAAAACTGAACCAATATGCAGGCAGAAAACAGAACCATTTGGCTCAGAATAGTTTCATCATTGCCACCAATAACCTGCAGCAGTGAAATAGAACCATTCAATGAGTTTATACCCACAAACATAAGTACAATGCAACATCAGTTATACCAAAAATCTGCTATTATATAGCACCAACATCAAAATCAGGACTGACATTGTTTTAGCATTACAAAAGGTTATCTACCATTGTTTGGACAACTTATGTACATTACATTCCAAGAGCTATCTACCATTGTTTGTAGGACAAAATGCTCTTACATTTACAAGCAACCACATGTATAGGAGTTATAGATTGGCCACTTCAAAAACATGGGCCATAAAAGTATAAGAGTTAAAGTTTAGGCCACTACAAAAATTAATATTCTAGTACTTGTACTTCTTCCCCCTCATACCTACACGGGACCAAAGATGAGACCATCTAGGACAGCCTCAACCCATGCTTGTTTTTGATGATTTTTGATGCCATAGAATAGATTCAACCGATCTTCAGCCGCACATATGATTGCACCTAACCTAAATCGTTGGGTATCGGTAAAGTCAAGCTTTTCAGGCTCAAGAGGCACTTGCATGTGCCGCACGGATAGTTTGTTCGAATATCCCATTGCATCGGTTATTTTCTCCATATGGCTATCACTCTTTTCCAGCCATACCTCCATACTTGCAGCAAGGGATCCCACATCACCCATCCTTGTCCTCTTCTTCCCCCTTTGAGTTCCGGAGTTGGCCGGAGGAGTGGAGGTCCGGGGAGTGGTCGTCGGGAGTGACGTACGACGTGCGGAGCTTAAAGTCGTGGAGACCGGAGTTATGGAGGCCGGAGGTGTGGAGAGTGGAGGTGTCGATCCCAAAGGAATTTCATTCGTCATTCCCGTGAGTCCACTTGTGGGGTTGTGATGAAATTCTTTACCGAAGTAAGGATAGTAGCAATCTTCATTCTTCTCAATTTGTTCATTTGGGGAATCATTTTCATTTTGTGCCCGTCGCGCCATTTCCGAAGGAACCTCCGCTCCTTCCCCGTTGGCCCTATCCTTTCCGAAGAGACATTCCCAATCTTCAAAGTAAGGGAAACGCTTTCCACCAATCTCTTTTGCTTTCTTAGGGTACGCCTACACGAACATTACAAGTTTAGTACAAGATCCAATGCCATAACATATCACTTTAAAGCATTGGAAGTTACCTCTTCGTAGAATTTCCACACCTCGTCATCCACTTCAATCCTTTTGTTGACATGGTCCCACCCGAAGCCACTAAGTTTTAGAATGTCGGTTAATTTGGCATATGTTTGTCTCCAATATTTGACTTTGGAGTCAATGTGGGGGGAGGCCTTAATTCTGCTCTCCGGTATGACCTTCTACATCTCTTTCTCAACTAAGGTGAAGAACCCGGGTTTGAACCCATTCTCCGCCTTCCATTTGTCACACATTTCAGTTACCATGATTTTGATGAGGGCATCCTCTTCGGATTTCCTCTAAACCCTGTGCATCTTTGAAGACTTTGTTGTAGGCACATCAACTTGTTGGGTATCCATTGTTGAAAATAGATTTTAAGATGGACAATACATGATTATTTAACAAGTCTATTATGAACTACAAACCGGAATTGAATTACAATAAAGTTACTACAATATTGTTCAAATAAAATGGTTACATCATCAAAGTTATTGAAGGACCAAATCGAATGTTTACAGCATAAAAGTTGTTCAAATACTTATTACAAAAAACAAACTCTCTCATGGTGGAAAAACCTCTTGTCCCCCCCCCAACCCAATTTTCGAGTTAATGGTTGTACATGACTGTGGCCAACGCATCCATTTCCCCGGTCCATTGATTTGAAATCTCTATGGTAGTGATATGATCATCTGCCTCGATATCATGTATGTGATCACGTTCCCATGCCGTGTACTCGTTCTCAATGAGATCGTTGGGCATCTCTCTTTTGATGAGGTTATGGAGAAGGCAACATGCTGTGACAATACGTGTTGAGTCCTAATAGGGTAATATGAGTGAGATCTCAATATTGCAATCCGCATCTTCAACACACCAAAGCTTCGCTCAATCACATTCCTAGCAGTGGAGTGCTTCATGTTGAAGTACTCCTCTTTTGTAGTTGGCATGTGACCTTGCCTCCAAATGTTAATGTGATATCGTTGCCCGCGGTAAGGAGCTAGAAAACCCTCAGAATTTTGGTATCCGGCATCGACAAGATAGTAATGTCCTGTACGAAATGGAAGTTACGGCATTAAAGGAATGGTTCATACTACGACTAGAGTGAAAGGAAGATGAACTAAGGAATTGACACATACCACGGGGGACTCTTAAACCATCGGGTCTTGAAATGGCATTGGCCAAGATCCTAGAGTCAGTGGCCGACCCCTCCCAACCAGATAAGACGAAGACAAACTTTAGGTCTCGATTACATACACCTAAAATGTTTGTGGCAATCTCACCTTTCCTTGACCTATAGCGTGGCCTGTCAACTGCTGGGGGATTAACTGACACGTACGTCCCATCCAATGCCCCGAGACAATTCTACGACAACATCAATATCACAAAATTAATATTACGTCGACATGGTCAAGTAGAGAAAAGCAAATGGAAGATTTACAAAGAATTGAATTAAAATTTACCTGAAACCAACTCCATCTACTATCGTGGTAGTTTGGAGGTGCGAGCTTTGGCCTTATTAGGAGCATGTTGAAAAGGCGCAACACACCTTGGAGTACGACATTGAAATGTCTGCTCACAGTTTCAGTCGATCTCCAAAAGTGCAATTTCGCATGCTTCTGTTTTGTATGGTGACCGAGGATAAACAAAAAAATCGCTATCCTCTCCTCAAGACAAACATTACGCGAGTCTCCTAACCCAACACCTCGAAGTAGACAGCACAACCTAAAAAATGTATGCCTATTTACCCTTAACTGCTCGTGGCAATCTACTTTATTACCATTGACAAGCCTATTCACGGCATCTACTTAGGTCTGGTAGTAGTTTGGATTTGGAGATAACTCGGGACGGGGATACTGTGCCATCGACAAAATGAAGCAATACAGCTGAAACACGCCCATTGCAGCACGAATGTACATGGTTAACGCGATAAATGCCTCTTCCTCTTCTCTTCTCCTAATTTCCGTTCTGTTTAATCTTGCCATTGTAAAAACCTAAAAAAGGCTTCATGCATTTTAGAACAAACACAGAGTATAGCCATATTATGAATCTCCTAATTGGTGGTTTAGGGTAAATATGTAAGGACATAGTTTCACTCTAACTCATAATGCTCATAAACGTTCTACAACGTGTAGCTTGTTCAGTGCAGTTGAATCTAAGCTCTAAAAGGAAGCATAAGATTCTAGTTGTTGTCATTGTTTTGCTACTTATCCAAGCAGGCCCTTAACTCAACATCTAACAAATGACCTAAGATTGGTTACCTATAGCACCACCAATCACTAAAACCCCTATGTTACCATTCTAAAACTATACATTTTTGTTCATCCATACATGTAGGTTCTGGCCTCTATTTGTGGATTAAAACTACATGTGTTAGCCTCTGTTTGTGTGTAAACATCCTAATATATGACATAAAACTGCATGTGTTAGCCACCATTTAACCTGAACCAAAACCTCCAATTGGAATCCAAGTTTTGCTCCTGTAGCCAACTGGTTTAAACATGCAGGTTCTACTTCAGTTTATGAAGTAGTTTTCAACACCTGCTTGTGGTTAAAAACTGGGGGTTTTGGCCTCTGTTTCTGAGTTGAAAATGTTTTGATTTTCCTTATGTTTATACCTCCAGTTTCAACCCATAAATGCAGCCACAAATACAACCAAATCTTATAGTTTCTTCAAACAAACAGACCACAAAATGCAGTTGTAATAAACCCAACCGACAGGAGCCAAAACTTGCTACAAATCCCAACCATAACCTGCATGTATAAACATAAGCTACACTGTGCTACCCAAAAACAGTGGCCGTAACCTGCATGTACAAGAAAACCAAACCATGCACTTTCAACCCAAAAACAAACCACAAAATCAGGTCCAAACAAAACCAATATAGGCCAAAACTTGCCACAACACACAACCATAACCTCCACGTACAAAATTAACCAAAACCTGCACTTTTCATACACACACCCTACATACCCAAGTCACATTGACAAACAAGAAAAACATATCATAACAATTCAGTAATCAATTAATCAAAACCCTTGCCTAACACATTTTTAGTTATAAAAACATATCCTCCATCCTCAAATCCTTCATTACCTTTTTTCACTCAGTCAATGCATAAAAACATAGCCTCCTAGTAAGTGTGATCTTCTAAATACACTCACTAAATTCACTCAGTCAAAGCATTACAAGTTTTTTCACTCAATTTTTTTATTTACCAGGACTCATACCAATTCTAGAAACATCCACTTTTAAAATCCTTCTACGGACATATGTCAAGTTATCAATCATATTAATCGAACACCGCTATATATGACTTCAAAATATATTTATCTTGAGCTTATTATTTTTTCCTAAGATAATGAACTTTGAATCAGATCTACTAATGGTTTTTGGCGTGACTAAGGTTCTACTGTCAATAAAATAATTATCCCGATTATCTTTGCCAGAGGAAAAACCCACAAAACCCCACAATCATATTAATCGAAAATTTGGGCCAACGCTTAGATAAATCAATCTCATTCAGCTTAGATTTATATAGGTTTTTTTGTTTTTTTTTCCACAGAACAATAGACATTTGGCTTTATACAATGCGAAGCCTTCTCTGTACAGAAGCCCACAACGTGTGCTTTCATCTCACAAACCGTACAGGCCACGACTCCAGAAACCCATCATCAAACCACTAATCAAACACACAAACAAACATACACAGAGATGGTTTCACTTTTCAGCAATCTCAACCACAATCACGTACAAACAAACAAAAACATGGATCTGACAAACCCTAGATCGCAGGATAAATATGAGGGCGTGAAAAACCCTAGAAGTCGCGATTGGAAACCATACCTGAGTTCGCACAAGCAAATATCAACCAAATCGCCCCCAAATCGCCACCAAAACCCTATCTTCCACAGACCACAAAAGGGCGGCCACACAAATGGTAAACGATGAGGCTTGGGGGTGGGAAAAAGGGATATCGAGCGGTATATTCGTCCACAAATCACCCCTCTTCAGCCGGATTATTTTTCGGCACCTCCAGAGGAGCCCAAAATTAACACCCGAAAAACCCTAGAAGAGGGGGAAACGATGAGGGGGTAAGAAATTATCAAGAAGAACAAATGGAATGCCAAACGGGGGATAAGGGGTGGGGCCCTCCCCATACACCCCCTCTTATTTTTTCCCTCCAGTTTTTACTCTATCCAAACAAGCCCTAATGGTGGATGTCTTGTCACCTATTCAAGTTAGAATGAAAGGCCTAGACTAATGGATCTCCGAACCAGAGGCTTCGGCGAGAGCTCATATTGAAAATCACAGACCCCACTGGTCCCACCCTCCCTCCACCACAGATTATAGATTTGGATTTTTGGATTTTTATTATTATTTGTATTCTCTTTTTTGTTCTTCATTTAGTGTGGCTTTTTTTTTTTTTTTTTTGGGTATTTTATTTAGTGTGGCTTTGTCACCAAAACAAAAAGGCAAAAACGCCTTTCTCTCTCTCGCTTTCCCCTCTTATAAATGCAGCCCAACACACCACTCTCTTTCCATTCCAAGCCAAGAAAAACATCTACTTCCAAAACCCTCCTTTTAATTACTTACTCCTCTTGCCTTTCCCTTCACCTGAAAAACCTCATAAACAGAAAAGTGAAGAGAGAAAGTGAAACACATTAGACAAAAATGAGAACTGTCAGCTCTTTAAACACCGCATCAACAACAACAATCAAGCCAATATTCCCACCGCCGGCGACGGCACAACGGTCGCCGTGGCACTCTCCCATGCCGTACCTCTTCGGCGGCCTGGCCGCGATGCTGTGCCTGATCGCGTTCGCACTCTTGATCCTCGCCTGCTCCTTCCGAAGGCTCTCCCGCCGGTCTGAAAACGGCGAGAGAGATCTCGAGGCCGGCGACGACCAGAAACCTGCCGATTCCGCCAAGGCCTCGCCGGAATTCGAAGAGAAGTACTTGGTGATAATGGCAGGTGATGTGAACCCGACGTTTTTGGCCACTCCCGTGTGCAGCAAGGCTTGTTCGTTTGGGCAGGATTCCAAAGTGAAGAGAGAGGAAATGGAGAGAGAGAAAACTGATTTATTAGATAACGAGAAGCCAAAACAAGACATGGGTCATGATGATCGGATAGCCACAACAACAGAAGAAGAGGGTACGGAGTCTGAATCCGAAGATCGGACCCAAGAAAACCCAGATAATAGCATGGAGCAAAGCTACTGAACGGCGGTTTTCCAATCAATTTTGAGAGAGAGAGAGAGAGAGAAGTTTTTTTTCTCTCTCTGTTTTTTGTTCCTTAATTGTTAGTAATCTTTTGTCGGGTTTTGCTTCTTATGATCCGGGAAATGTGAATTTTCTGAGATGAGATATGAGAAGAACAATTTTGCCTTGATTTACCAACGAAAGCCATCATCTGATACATTCATACATCTCTTCTTCTTCCTCTTTTGCTTGTTTTTTATTCTCCTAAGGAAAATACTAAGAGTATTCTGTTTGGAATTTCGGGAAAGAAAGAAAAAAGAAGGGAATATAATTAAGAAAGACTGTTTGGAACTTCAGAAAAGAAAGAAGAAAAGATGGAAATATAATTAAGAAAGAAATGAAAGAAAAAATTGAAGAGAATATTGAGAGAAAAGTTAAGTTGGAATTTGAAATTTTCCTTTCTCTTTTTTAAGAACCAAACAAGAAAAAATAAAAAAGAAAAATTTTCTCTTTCTTTTCACAGCTTTCCACAAGCTCCAAATAAAGCCTAAAGTATTAAAGAGTTTGGCTCTTTTCTTCGTAATTACGGTTTTCTAAGAAATTTCTATTAAAGTAATTATTAATGAACCTGAAATTTGTTCCTTTATGGAAAAATCACAACTATAGAAAAGGCAACTTCGTGGAATGCAGTGAATAAAAGAAAAATATAAATAGATATTAAATGCACATATTGGATTGTAGTAATTAATAAACAACATAATCAATTTGGGGGAAAAACGTGTTGAAAAGTGATTAACCCTCAATATAAATCATCATATTAATATTATTAAAAAATTTAAAATATATTAATCAATAAAGATGGATTTCGAAAATAACCGCCAGTAAAGAAAATTGAGTATCCGATGAGAGAGTAATGGTTAAATGAGTGACTTGAAAAATTATGCAAGTGGAGTAGTGGGCACCATGTAGTCTTGTGCATTTGATAAGGGTTCAAACATTACTAATTATATTTAAACTTTTGCCGAGGAAAAAAAGACTTAAAAAATTAAAATAGTAGAGAAAAGATGAGTGAGATAAGAGAAATGAGCGTGTGTTGTGTGCTCTTTTACATAATTTTTTCAATTTTTTTAAAAAGATATTATTTCAAGGGACCTACACCTTTTTAGTGGGGTAGTATGGTAAAGGTATCTTGGTGCTTATGAGGTGCTAAGCAACATTTCTTTTGTGTTTTATTTTAACTGGCACGATAAAAAGCCAATAAATTTACAACATTATTATCAGATACGTGATCGCATAAAGTATGTGAGCATTATAGACGATAATGCTTATATAAAAATAAAAAAGAAAAACAAGCATTATTCCACTATTTTAGAAGAGAATAAAGTGGGAAAAAAAAATAATTGCATATATGCCGTCTGTTGTTGATGTGATAGCTCATAGCTCTAGACAGTGGTGGTTTTATGAAGCTAAACTTTTGAAGTTTTTGGGTGATGGACGGGTACCATACACGTTGTACATGTTGGCGATCTTAGCTGTCCTAATTTTTGAGAGAAAAAAAAAGAGAAGAGAGAGTGGTGGGATGAGGAAAAAGGGAAAAGGGAAATAATAAATGTATGTAAGCTATCCAAAATACGTTTAGCCGGTTATGACACCCAAAAATTTCTCAAACTTTTGCATAAAAAGTAGCACTTGTAAAAAGTATCAAAACAGTATACTGCCTGAAAAACTAATAACTTTAATACTTTATGTTGAGCCAGAGCAATAACAATTTGTGGGACCTACTTTGAAGTCTCACACATAATCCAAATGGTTCATTATATTGAAAATAATCTTTTGTGTAGCCTTATAAAAAAATTGGCTCAATAAGTGAAAGGTAAGTTTTTCATCCAATCTTCCAACTTCGTTTTAGAATTCAGGATCTTAATTCAAAATTAAAGTTAGCAGATTAGATAAATAAAAAAAAGTTGCGGTCATCCGGTTAAGCTTATTCCCTTCGGTGAATTTTCAAAAAAGGATTATGAATTTAATTAACATTTCGGTTCATATACGTGGGACTCCAAAACGGACCCCGAAGTTGTCTGCGCACAATCTGTATGCACAGAATAAGTGCGCATCGTCTTTTTATTTCTCTAAAATAAAATTATGGAAAATGGAGAGAAAGATGCTTGGCTTGGGGAACAAGTTGGAAAGCAAAGTGGGAACCCGTGCTATGCGGCGTCAGGCACCCGCGTACCTCTTAAATCTAACTGTTCCTCGTGAATAAAAGTAGTGGGGGTGCCGACGTGGAAATGAGTGGACTTTAGATTCTTCGGCATTTATGTTTGAGAAGAAATAATTCAGTGCCTCTGGGGAAACATTGATCACGAATCTGGTTCACACATTGTTGTGGTGGTCACAAATTGAGTACGAATCTTGATCACACGTTGTTGCTAGAGGTTTGACCCCGTCAGTAACGTGTTGTCCGATTTGTGTTCAACTTCGGCCCCAGTAACATTAAATAGCTTCTCTTTTTGTTTGCATTTTTACCGACAATGGAAAAGTGATCGAACTCTAATGGGTGTAGCCGAAAGTGAACTAAAGGCCGTGTTTCAGCTAAGGAAAAAGGGAAAAAATTTGGGCGTATTTTGCAAGTGGTTCATACCGATAAACAAGTTGCTAGTAACATGCAATTTCTTTCTCAAATTTTTTCACTCACATACCTATCAACAACTTATTCATTATCGGAAATAACTTGACATTCTCACCAACTTATTCACTAAAACTATGGTACATTGTTTTACACCCACCCATATGCTTGTCACCAAAAAGCCCTAAAATCTTAGAAAAATGCTAAAAAGAGCCCAGTGTATGCAGTGGTTATAACACCCCGATTTTCGGACACGTTAATTAAATCATTTTCAATTGATTTAATAATTCATAAAACTAATATATAATAAATGAAATTTTATTAAACAGAGTTTAGCAACGGAAATCTCAAATATCAAATTCAAACTTACTTAATTGTCTTACAAACCAACAAAATGAAATAGAGTTTGACAAATGTGATAACACTTATGAAAATTTAATAATAGTACGTCAAATTAACAGAGCTTCTAAGGGTATGGCCTTCAAGACTCAACAAACTCCCCTTCCTCAGCAGGGAGGTCTTCACCCTGGTACGGATCATCTTGCAGCAGATTCTGCTCTTCGGTCTTTTGATTACCTGGCATGAAACGCCAACCCAACTGCACTATAATGAGTTTTGAAACTCAGTAGATAAATCTTACCCATTAACCCTTACTCTACAAACAATCACATTTATAATAAAAGGAGGTAAGAATTGAATAGCACAAAACTTATTTCATTTTATAACTATCTCAACTTAAGTAAATTCCAGAATCTCAACTTCTATAATCATTCCAACACCGCAGTATTCGCCACATTCCAAACTCAGAATTTCACTGGATATACATTATAGGTCCTGCAAGGCTACCCTCCATAACGCGAGGTCCTAGTAGGCTACTCTCACAATTCGAGGTCCATCAGGCTGCCCTCAAGGTCCTGTTAGGCTACCCTCAATACCTGAGGTCCCGCCAGGCTACCCCTGAGGTCCTGCTTGGTCACCCCCACAATTCTAGGTCCATCAGACTGCCCTCAAGGTCCTGCTAGGCTACCCTCAATACCTGAGGTCCTGCCAGGCTACCCCTGAGGTCCTGCTTGGCCACCCTAACCACACCTGGTCTTTCAGGCTGCCCTCAAGGTCCTACCAGGCTACCCCCGATCACACGATTTCCTGTCAGGCTACCCCCGAGGTCCTGCTAAGCCCACAACCTTTCATCTATTTCCTTTTTCTTTTTTTTACCAGAACAACATCTATATACTTTCTCCAAGCCCACAAATCATCCAATATCTATAATGTCATTTCTACATTCTCGATTCAATCAACAGAATAATTATTTTAAACGATGAGTAAACATATCATAATATCACCACCTACACAGGATAATTGAACACCACACACCCATCTCAAGTGAGCTTAAGTCCAACTAACCGCACAATAATATTGATACATTTTCATAACAGAGTAATCACATGTGGATAAATAATAACAACAGTTCATACGGAATTAATGAAGCATAACATTATCAATAATTCAAAAGACAAAAGAATTTCACATCAAGTATTCGAATTTGTCATTGTGACTTTTGGGCTTCTTTATGATTTAGCACACAGGTTTATTTTTAGAAATTTTTATTATTTGTGATTTTAGAGTTATTTAGTAAATCGTATAGTAGATAAGTAACTTTGTTAAGTTGAAACCCCAAGTGTAATTGATCTACTAGTTGGGGTAATTTCTGTGAACTCATAAAACCTAAGATAAGATTCATGATATAATATTAATAAAATAGAATTTGTTATCCAATAAAACAAAATAGATAACTAATTAAGGTATCCCTTAAAGCTTTACCCCTTTAACTGCCAAAACTTATTCTTCTTTTACCCACCGAACTTGACCGGGTCCATTGTAAAAAAAATTCCGTGTATGTCTTCCTCCCATTTATTTTATTGTCTATATAGTTAGTCTAAATTTTAGATCCAGACAAAAGGTCCTTTGCAAAGTATGATTGATTCCAAAAAAATATTTGCCTCTTTCTTTGTATGGTAATAGCTCCAAATGTTTTCTTTATGTAACCTAGTCATTATACTAAGTTTTTTTAATCCTTAAACCATATAACCTGTAAAAAGTTCTAAACTAACCATGCATTTCTTGAAACAATAAAATAGAACTATAATCATTGTACTGGGCAGTTAACAAACAAAACAGAATCTAAACAAGTCTCAATATTCTTTCCAGATTAAACACATTTTTTAGTCCGAAACACATTGCAGCCGCATGGGAAAAAGACGGTGCCCGTAAGCCCGTGGCTTGCGGATGCGAGGTACCAAATGGTTCGAATAGTTTTTAACGATTTTGATTTCTCTTTACATGGGCTCGATTTGAGTCTTGATATACTACGGTATACATCTAATATACTTAGAGTTAAGGGGTAATGAAAAATCTACCTTAATCCTTGGAGTTCTAGCTAGGACGGATGAAAATGGTGGATACGGAAGCGGGGCTTGGTGGCCGCAACGGTAGTACTTTTCTTCCTTCTTATTCTTTATTTTGCTTTCTTCTTCCTTCTGTCTCTCTCGGAAAAAAAGGAAAAGAAAAGGGAGGGAGTTATTAATGCTCTCTCTCTCTCTCTCTCTCTCTCTCTCTCTCTCTCTCTCTCTCTCTCTCTCTCTCTCTCGTAGTGGAACAAAAGAAAATGGGGAATGGAAATTAATGGGAGAAAGTATTACAGGAGAAGGAGGAGAAATTATTTCCCTCTCTCCACTATCTCAGCCGAATAGATGGGGGAATGGGGGAGGGATTGGTTGTTGTAGGGAACGTGGGAATGGAGTGTGGAAATGTGGGATAAGTATGGGTTTGGTTTGGATAGGATTTTTAGGGTTTAGTTAGGAAGGATAAGGAATTAATATAAATGTGTGCATATCTAAAGTATAATAATTTTCGTATACGATTTTGTTTGTAATATCAATATACACATAATAATGTATTTTAGTTAATTAATCTAACTAATTATTGAATTAGTATTTAACATTTTAAATTTGTATTTAAAAAAACAGAGTAAAAATCCATGTCGTTACAATGGTTATGATTGATAAAGTGTATTTGAAATATGTAAAATAATGCAGAGAAGTGTATTGAAAAGTTCAAAAAGTATATTAGAATATGTGTCAGATCAAAAAAATATTGGAGTGTGTGTTTTTTTTGAGTCTTTTTCTTAACTTATTAACAATCGTTAAGAATAGGGCCCTAATTACTAAAAATAAATATTTTATTCAAAGATTAAGTCACTACTACTTAACAAAGAAATAAACTGGAAAAATAAAATTAAATCAATTCAGAAGCACTACTTTTCTTTTTTATTAAAAAGAGATAGAGGAGACAGAATTCCAATGATCGAATTCGGTATGATAGATTTTGACTTTATGTATGCTGTTGCAAACAAATTAAGATAATAGAAAATATTGAACAGATCCTTACATTTTTTTGGGACTCGTTCAGAGTTGCATGAGGTGAAACTCTCGTGATTTCTTACCCATGCCCACCATGTTATTATTATCGCTAAAAGTCCCTATTGTGTTTCGGATGTATGTGAAGCAGAGTAACAAAACAAATTGAAAGCAATACCAAAGAAGCTTATGATCGGTGAAAAATATTATACACGTAAACGTCCTTTGCAGAAAATATTTTTTTGGAAAAAAAAAAAAATGACTTGCGTACTTTCTAGGGTTCGATTAAAAGAACACATTTTATGTTGTATTTTTCACAGTTAAAAAACTTTTAACTTTTCATAATTGTCAATGTTTTCCAGTTTCAATTTGATACTATATAGTAGCATTTTCAATTCCTTCCAAATACTCAACTATATACAAAGTAATCAAATATCCTTAGTTAGCTTTTTAAATCATAGAAATGCCTGAGAACATCAATCATTACAGGAAAATACAGAGAAATAAAACTGCAATCACAAAGGTATTTGATACCCAACATCGATAGGAAGAACATATATAGAACAACAAAAATTGAAGAGAGAGGTGGAAATCACAGGGAGGGGTTGCAACAGTGGGTGCACCGTGCCAAACCCCTAGCTCCATGGAAATATGGTCGACGGAGTAGAAGAGAGGTAGCGGTGGTGAATGCACGGGCGGACGATGGAGTAGGAGCACGGTACTGGTGGGGTACTGGAGTCGTGGGAAGATGGTGATTTTCGGCTGATTAAACCATACACATTTTTTTATACAAATTAACTAATTAAACTGCACTTTAAAAAACTTTAGACCCAAAATTACAGTAAATCGCATTCTCTCATCGCGTTTTTATAAGAATATGTTTAGGACATACACCTTTATGAAACAAAAAAAAAAAAAAAAAAGAAAAAGAAAAAGAAAAAGAGAGTACTTCCATGCATAATTTTTTAACCTTCTTTTGCGCCAATATAAAGACCCCAATTAGTTCTTTAAAATGGTGCAAAAACATTATACAGTCATCCACGGAAGTGCTTTATTTTTCTGTATGCAAAATGAAACAATTCCTAAAAAAGACCAAACAATAATGCCCAAAGGGATTAGATTTCGAAGATTCAAGAGATTTAGAATATCTGCATACTGAAACATAGAGATAGAATGAATTAATGGTGATCGACTGGATTAGAATGCATATATTACTATTACACCTTAAACAAGATACATGTTGGGTAATGTTGAAAATCTACGCGATTTTTAAACTTACCGTTGCTCGTCAATCACGCTTTGGACTGCTGAAGGAAGTGACTCCATTGCAGAACTGTTGCTCGTCAATCACGCTTTGGACTGCTGAAGGGAGTGACTCCATTGCAGGACAATCGCTAATACATGCTTTTTCCAAATAGGATCCTTGGAAAGTGCAAGTCTGGGGACAGAAATTCGCAAGGAGTGGCAGATTCACGAGCTCTAGGTAAGTTAGCTGAGGGAATATGAAGATTGTATTTGGTGTCACTTCATCATCTGCTTCTTGTTCCCAGCCAACGATCGCTTCCATCACCTTACATATCCGTATTTGTAATTTTTTTAGGTTCACAAGAAGTTTGGCTACAAAAGGTGATAACAGAATTCTCAAACTGCTGCAACCATCCACAGTAAGGAATCTTAAATTCTGAAAGCCTTGAATTGTCCGTGAACCATTTGCCCAAACATGCGTCAAGTTTTGTAGATTCTCGAGTACCAGATGAGCTAAGCAAGGGAGTGCTACAGCTATAGGTCCTTTGCCTTTTCCGCCAACATTTAGATATCCGCAAAGGTCAAATGCTACTTCCACTGAGTCGCAAGTGTGCACTTGAAGTCGTTCTAGATTTTGCATACATTCGATCAAATTGGATGGAAAAAGAATAGACAACAACTTGTGACAGTAGTGAACCTCTATATCCCTTAGTTTTAATGCTTGAAGATCCCCAGGCCATATTTCTATGAGATTATCCATATTAAAGATGTTCAATGTCTCAATGCTACCCAATGTATCCTGCAATTACCATCACAGCAGCGGAGAATATCATTGCTCGTAACAAACCACATTTCGTGCAAACACAATCCACTTAATGTCTGAATCAATAGGTTTAAGGCTAATTCGATCTACTTACGGTTTGAAAAATAAAAGCCCGAAAATATTTCTATTCACACATAAAAGCATTTCACAAATCATTTGGCAAAGAAGGCCCCTCGAAGTGTTTTAGTATCATTTGACTAAAAAATAATAGACTTCTAGATGATTAATCTTGCTTCTAGAGAAGGACAAATAGACTTGACTAAAACCGTTTTCTCTATAGAACTAAAAAATGCAATTAGAATCATTCCAATAAATAAAATGAGGAGTACGTTGAGCTCTTAGAGTGAAAGCATATGTACCTTGTCGTTGAAGAGTGGTCGAATGGTGATTCCATAATTAGTCTGTGAAGTAGGCCATAGAAAATTGATCTTTGGAATATCTTCCATTTCCAAGTGTTTCAATTGCGGCAACTTAACTGCATTCATGGGTTTGCAAAAACCAGTAAAATTTGGCAGATAATGAAGCTTCAACGATGTCAGTTTCGGAAACTGAATTTCATCTTCATCTTCTTCTGCTGCTGCTGATGCTATCTCATGCTCTCCTCCACCAATATTAGAAACAATCACCTCCAATTGATCACAGTCTTGTATCGTAATATTCTGCAATTGCATTAGATTTCTAGCTATGGCAAGTGAGAACACACAGTATCCCAATTTCGGACATCTATACACTGTTACATCTGTCAGATTGCGGAGGCATGCAAGTTGAGTGGGACCCTTCCACAAATGCATCAGTTCAGGCAAGATAGATAGGTGAAGAGTTTTCAGCGCACAGAAAGCCTCCTTTGCTAGTGGGCCATCGATTGTGTTGATGAGGGACTCCAAATCTAAACAACGAACCACTTGCAGCTCTGACAAGTTTTTTAAACCATCATTGTCCAAATCACAGATGTTGTGCTTCACCCACGTTACTGAATTAAAGCACAGAATTCTAGTGATCTTGAATAGCATCTTAAGTCCACGTATCTCCATAACACCATGACTGATGTCAATACATTTTAGTGTCAATCGATTGGTTGATGGATACAAACATTCATCAATATATCTGCTTGATTTCCCAAAACAAATGTGGAATGCTCTTATGTTCCCAAGGAAAACCACATCTCTAGGCCAGACCCAGCACTCAATGTTTGGCACATAAATATCCAAAGCCACCAAATTAGGCAGGGATGCTAGCTCAGCAATGCACGCGTTAGTTAGTATAATATCTTTTCCCTCTACAACAACATCCCACCCCGCAAAGCTCACCCCAAGATACAACTCTTCTAGCTTCAATAAACTTGACAAAACCCCGTGAGGAATCCTTGTCACATCGCAGTTCAAAAAATCTAGTAGCTTCAAGCGATTAAGGTTGCCAATTTCTCTTGGCAACTCCTCGATAGTAGATCCAGTAAAGCTCAAAATTTCCAGATTCTTTAGTGCTTCAATTGCCAGCAAATCTTTATCAGCTAGGTAGCAATGATGCAGTGATAGGGTTTGAAGGTTGGTTAAGCATTGGATTGATCTCGGCAGTGGTTGGACATACATGCTTGACATATGTACCACTTTGAGTTCCTTCATCCCTTGGTACAAACTCTCAGGGGATTCAATGGCCGGGTCGGACAAACTCTCGGGGGATTCAATGGCCCAGTCGGACTCCAGCCTTAAAAGCTGAAGTTTCGGAAACTCTAAATTATTAGGTAGCCCCCCATGCATACCAGAGCATATCATGGAAATTATGGCATAATTTCCGCGCCTTTCATTCTCTGGCCATTCTTTAAGTGTTTTGACCATAAACGAATGCTCCTCCCTGGATGCAATTGATATAGCGACATCTCGTATCACATCATGCATTTTAACACATCCATCATTTTCTCCATCCATCAATAAAAAGCATTTTTTCAAATGATCGATATGGACATGTACTCTGTCTCTTGCTTCGCCCACGCTATCAATGCTCCTAAACAGCTCTAGTCCAATCCCGTACCTAACAATATCTTCTTTTGGAATGTCAGAACCTTCTGGAAATAAGGAACAGAGCAAAAAGCATCTCTTGGCTTCCTCACTTTCCAAGTAATTGTAACTCCACTCAAGAGGTCTAAACACATTTTCCTCTACTCCCCTGATGTTTTTGCCGTTGGACTTGCATAATTGCGCAAGAGCAGAACGCCAGGAAGGCTCATCTTTTCCTTTGAGTGCCCTTCCAACTGTAACAATAGCAATCGGTAGGCCTCTGCATTCATTCGCAACTGCCATCTTCATGGGCTGGAAATTAGTCTGTTCTTCAGAAATTCCAGCCATCTCACAAAAGAGAGACCATGCTTCTTCTTTAGGTAAGACTTGAACTTTGAATTTTTTTTGAGCTCCCATATCGTTGCAAACCTCTTCACTTCTTGAAGTCACCAAAATTTTGCAACCTTTATGGGCATGTCCGAATGGAATGCCAACGTGTTTCAGCTCAAGTCTCTTCCAAACATCATCCAATATGACGAGAATTGTCTTCCTACGCTTTATCTGGTCACGAAGATTATCCGCTCTTCCAGATTCAGTCTCCTGCTCAAATTGAAAACCCAATAGATCCGCAATTTCACCTTGAATCTTCCTAACCTCAGGATTCCGGGACACTACTGCCATCACCACGTCATCAAACAATTTTTCTTCCTTTGCTTTCTTGGCAACTTCTTCCACTAGTGTCGTCTTACCAACTCCTCCCATCCCACATACGCCAACCATATTACTAACGCCATCTTCCTTGAGCGCCTCCATGACTTTCTTCAGGATTGAACTCCTAGATTTGAAACCTTTAATACCGTCAGTGGGTCTGGATTGTATCCCGGGTGGAGGCACGAGGTATGATACTTGGGTAAAGTTTCCATCTTCTCGCAGCTTAGCCACCTCCACTACCTTCTTTTTTGCTTTCCAACTAAGTGAGTAGCGCGACTTGAGGGTTGGACACCACCACCACCCATTCAAACACCGTTTTTTCTTCGCTTCAGCTGCTTCATCCTGTTCGAGAATGCAGTTGGCCTCACTACTCAGTCCACCTACTCTTGACATCCATCCCTCAACATCAGGTCCAATAAGTTGTCCTTTTCGTTTTGCATTATCAACCAATAGTTGCACTGCTCCTCTTCTCTCTTCCAGCATATTGACTTCACCCCCTAGACTTTCAAGGTTTCTTTTATAATGAATAAGATAACCAAACTGATGACGAATCGGGTCAGTTAGTTTTTCTCCGATGGAAAGAACACATTCGAGAGCCATTTCTCACGTCTCTGTCGCGTTTGTGTAATGCCGGAAGAAGAAAACACGCACAGGGCTTTTCTGCCAAACGGAAATGAAGAAAGTAGAAAACTGTTTTTGGTAAATTGTGGAACACAAGAAGAGGAATTAAGAAGTAAGCACAGGACAAGAAGACAACACAAACTTGGAAACCAAAAGGGAATACAGAGGAGAAGCAAACACACCCAAAAAAGAAAAAGGAGAAACGGATTTTTTTTTTTAAACAAAATATTAAGAAACGGTTGGAAACAAAGAATTATGATAAGCAGTGTTGGTTGAAAATGTCAAGCATATAAATGAGAGACACCTCTACAAGGGAGTGATCTTACCACTCCCCTTTTTTTTTAATGTCACTTCCCTTTGTGTCCTTTTGTGTCCATGTAAGATGATTTGTTTTGTGAGAGAATGAAGGTGACATTAATAAAAAGGGGAGTGACAAAATCAATTTCCCTCTACAATAGTTAAATTACTTCCTGTTAACTTTGTACTCATCGGATCATTTCTTTTTTTAAAGATATAGATAATATTCTACTAATTAATCTCTCTATCCTTACTTTTTAGACAATGTATCTCTATATAAAATAATATTATCTTATATGATTAAATAGAAAAATATTTCAAAATGTTAAGTGACGTTTCGTACAGAGCAATTTATTTAGGTTGAAACTATGATACATTTCGACTTTAAGCATAGGAATCCGAGTACAACAACAAATGGGGTTGTATTTGTATATAACGTAATTGATGATGTGGAAAATTTGTTTAAGAATTAGAAGACTTTTGAGATTGTACCTCTGTCTGTGTTGTCTCTTTTATACGCTCATCATGAGCACAACTTATAAAGAACTTATCAGCAGTAGCGAATGGAAGAGCAAAGCTATTATTCACCCAAACAGTATCCCAATAAAACCCTTTGAATCGAAATTATCAAAGGAATATATGGATCGATCAGGGGTTTGATCATCAGAATCAGATGATATTACTATTACCAGAGAAGAGCAGGAAAAAGCAGAGTCCACTATCTATCTGGGTTTGGAGCTGCTTACTTAGAAGAAGGGTTGGTCTTTGTCCTTCCAAGCCAACTTTCCCTGTGGAAACGTTCATAGCCTTCCAATAATTATCAACTCTACTTCACGTACCACATACTATATATACTTCAACAAAGGTGGCTTTGCCTTCCCTTTATTTCTACAGTGGAGCAATTTTGGAAGTAAATACTATCATTAAAAAAAAAAAAAGTCTACAAACACTACTCCGATCCAGAAGCAACCGATCCCTCGCTCGAACGTCTCCGAACGCAAGCATATTGCCCTTCGATATTCATAACTCAGTGTCTAGCGCGCAAATTTAGGCTATACAAAATATGCATATTTTTCGTTAAAAAATCTAATTTTTTTTCGCAATCTCATAAAACTCATTGCTATCTATTCATTTGCAAAAAAAATTGATTTTTTTAACTAAACAAATGCATTTTTTTAAAGGTTTAGGTTTGCGCTCCGGACACTTATTTAGGGATAGAGGGAGTGCTATGTATGAATAACCCTTTTAAACATAAATATTTTTAGATATTGTTAAGTTAAATATCTATGGGGCCTTCCACTTCACAAATACTTATTACTATTTCCCATATTTGGAAGTCTCAAATGTTACCTTTAAAAACAATTATTACCACTTTTTCCATAAATTAGCAACAAAATTCCGTGATGGAGATGCAAAATCAAATTACAAGGGACGGAAACATAAAGTACCACAAATAAGTAAAAATCACAAATAAGCATAGGGCACATTGATGTAACATGTGTACAGGGTGGAAATTTATAAAAGGTCGGGGATAATTTCCTAAAAAAATGAGAATGTAAAAACTCCTCCTGAGCTAATTCTTGAAATGTATATCTCTACAGTGCAGTTTTGAGAACGGATTCTGAAAGAATTCATTTTGGGCCTAAGCACCCAAACAGCCATAATCCAATTTATGCATAATCCAGTAGCCGTTAATGAACCTACCAAACTTCCCCCAAAATTGAATTGGATAATGGAATCGTGAAGAGATTCATTCAAATAAATAATATAGATATGATTCTGCGTAAAGAACAGAATTTAGCTTCTTTACCCTGTTATCTTTTTATGTTTTTCATCACATTTTCCTTTGCCTCCATAACTCCGTCGCCAAATCTAGAATCCGAAAAGTCAGTCCCCAAATCTAGAATCCGAACACAGGCCTTAAGAGATTTACCAGCAGAAAAATGGACCTGATATGTATAATTGCTATGAGCCGCATATGTATACTTTGCAATTTGCACATTTAAGTACCAAGAAAGAAGATGTTTGGACTGCATATACAACATCCAAAATACAAAGGTAGTTTTCTAACGATTTTTAAGCACACGCACTTCTAACTAGTTACATTATCAGGTACATTTTAACCTAAGAGGTAAGTTAAAGGTTTGTATTGTTCTTCAAACAGTGCATTTACGATGGTGTTCCCGACTGCTTCAGTTTTCACAGGGTAGGAAGGGAACTAGAGACATCAGCAGAATATCAGAAGATTTAGTTAACCAGAGCTGCCAAGAGATGATGCCCCATGGTTGGCCAAGAAACGTACAACGACGATAGTAATGTTATCTCCACTACCCCTCTGATATGCTTCCTGCATCAGCCTCTTTGCTGCATCCTCTGGCTCTTGGATCGGTTTAACTATTGCAACAGCCTCCTGAGAAACATGAGGATACTACATCACAATACTTCCTGTAACTAGGCAATGAGAAGTCCTCAATCCGCCGTTCCTTCAACCAAGAGGTTGGTCCGAAGAATGGCAATCAAAAAGAACCATCGTTTGACTTAAAAAGGTACTACTATCTTCCAAAGATGGTTAAGAAAAAGGAAACCCATAACAAACATGAATAGAACGGCTAAATATAACTCTACTAAACCAATGTTAAGTGAAAATAACAACAAAAGTCAAATTTTGCTAACCTCATTCGTGACAACATCCCATAATCCATCACTTGCAAGAATAAGAAACTCTAGAGAGCTGTCAACCTTTTCCTCCTGCAATTTTGTAGTAAAGAGTAGCAGTTAACTACCCAACTACATAATGGTGATAGAAATTGGAAGAAAGAATGAAGTCACTCTCTTTGGCAAACCCAGACTTCCACCTTAAACTGTGTTCGTAATTAGGGAAATGTAAACAAATCTGCAACCTAAACACACCCAAATCAATCCCATGACACTCTCACTATTCTCAGCAAGAAGGAGCTTCTCTTATGAAGTCCTCCACATTTTAAAACTTCTACTCTCAATTAAAAGAAATTTTGGGATTCCAAAAAACTAGACAAACACATTCAAGTTGGATGATTAAAATAAGTAAAATGGGATGAAGTTTGGACGTAAAGGAAACCTGTGAATGCATGTATGTTATTACACTTCAGAAGTGTCACTATTTATTATACTTAGAGACTACCTCTGGCATTGTTTTAATAACATATCCATAAAAAGTGTCTCCAGCAAAGAAGAAGAGGAGGATATGCATTTTCACCAGAACTTCCCTAATTAGTTGATTGGTTCTCTTGTGTCATTTCTGCATAGGTGTTTTAGTACTAGCCCTCAAATAAAACCATGTACGAGTACCAATTAAGCATCTTGACAAATAAAGGAGAAGACAAAACTGCAATTTTCCCCATAACTTTAACTGGTCAAATACTCCATCCATTCTACTCGCATACACTCTCCATCCCAAATTGCTCGCCCTTTTTGGGTAACTGTGCATTTTGTACATAAATAGTAATGTATCGATGGCATTTTTTTGGAAACAAAATTACCCTATTATTTTCTTCTCAATGAGATCTTTAACTTGGTGAAAAAATTATGAAGAAAAAAAAAATTGTGCTCATACATTATTTTTCACGTGCATGGTTAT
This sequence comes from Rhododendron ovatum, assembly GCA_019656835.1. Lineage (NCBI taxonomy): Eukaryota > Viridiplantae > Streptophyta > Magnoliopsida > Ericales > Ericaceae > Rhododendron > Rhododendron ovatum. The sequence goes on along the minus strand of CM033794.1, from coordinate 28,972,947 downwards.
CCAAAAAGGGCAAACAATTTGGGACGGAGGGAGTATGCTTTTTAGTAGATCTAGAAGTGAACTACCAGTGACAGGCATGCAACTGTTAAGGTGTTTGTTTTGACTTAGGGTTATGGTATATATAAAAGGTATCCCATTCAAGCATTAGGGAAATATGGTTTGAGTATATTGTTTGTATCCGAAGTTGGACAATCATTACACACATATGCTCCTTTCGTCTCTTAATGTCAGTCCTTTTTTACAAGAAAATGCATTAAATGCATGTTTCATTAGAAAATTATCTTTGATTTCACATACAACCCCTTTTATTCTTACTTTTACAACTATTTACAATTATTTATGAGGATTAGGTTTTGGAAATATGCACACTTTTTTGCTTGACTTTTCGAAGAGGACTAATATTTTTGAACATCCAAAAATAGAATAAAGGACTAACATCGAGCGATGGGGAGTGTAATTCACTAATAACTACAATAGGTCATGCAACTCGTGATGGTAGCATAGGTGAAGACTCATGTGAATTAGGCTGCCAATCTTTTTTGATAGGCATTAGGCTGCCAATCTTATTGAAGTCGGTATTCAGAAAAGCATTCGCTATCAACAGATTCAACTGATGCAATCAAAATATCAAAGGGAATCAAAGATTCAAAGAAAGAGCACAATCCCATTCAAGGGGATAAACCCCAAAGGGTAGAGAGAGAAACTATGTCTCAATCAATATATTCAATATTCTTAATAATCAAAAAGCTTCCAAAATGAAAGACCAACTCACCTATTTATAGACTCAAGACTCTACAAACCCTAAAGACACTAAAATGACATAAGTACCCTTAATCTACTGCATCATACACTCAAATCATACCTGAATTTCTGGATCAGCAACAACATATTGCTTCAAAAGGCGATCACCAAATGCACGAGAAACAGCAAGTACACCTCCAACTCTCCAAGTTCCTATTGAAAAAAAAAACCCCAAATCATACACTGCCAGCAAATTTCTTAAGCCCCAGTGTTATATAAGAGTTGAAAACACATATAGTAAGCTTAAAATATCTTTACCTGCCCACATAACAAAACCTCCAGCATCTTCAATCCGTTGTCGCTCATCAGTTTGGTCAGGCTTGTGATCACGAGAAACAGCTATAGCTGAAGCAAAAAAGAAAGTGCTATTAGCATATAGTGGACTTGGGAAAATCAGCAAGAAGCATAGTAAGCAAACGATCCTTCAAACAATTGATCTTCAGCAAGGATGAACAACCAATAAATGATTGAAGAGATCATCGTACAAAGCCACATACACCACCCATGTATTATATTTCCCAAAAACAGCCACATTTTGAACAGATTGATCAACTTTTACTTCACAATGGGAAAATTATTAAAAGAGCTGATCATATATATTACCAATTATCAAGGAAACTTCCATCGATGCCCTATTAACACAGGTTAACACAAATCGCTAACACAAGTAACGAGAAAAAATATATATCTATTGAATCTTACCATTGCCTCCTCTGCAAATAACAGCTCTAGAATCCCCAACATTTGCTACCAGCAAACGGTCACCAACAAGGATGGCAGTTGAAGCAGTTGATCCAGCATCTCTGTTCTGGGTATTTTCTGATTTCAAGAATTCTGAGTCTGTATGGCTGTATGCATCAGCTGCAGAAGAGGGAAAAAAAATGGAATTAACTAAAATGGCAATTGAAGAATGTGAGGAAAGCAAACCATAATACCTGTTGTACCGCAAAGAGGGACAACTAACCTATAGCAGATTTGGTGTCAGAAATGAACTTTGGATGACTGATCAGATTACTGAATAGATTTTGCTTGACATATTCAGCAGCACGAGCACCCCCATGACCTGTGAACCAGCCAACAACATGAATACACATATTTGGTATGTAATGCACTTTGCAGGCATATGAAAAAATAAATTCATCTCAGATTCTTGTGAAACATGAGAATACAGTTAATTTACGGAACACTAAATACAACCCAACGCCTTATTTCAAGGCTATAGAAAAATAACTTATCTTGCACACAACCCAATGGCTTATCTTCTCTCATTGACGTTCGGAAATATAAAGTTCTTACGAGGATGACCCATTTTTAACAAACACAGTGTCACATGCAATAACAATTACAACAAGGGTTATGCGGAGAGCCATCAAGACAATTGGTGGGAGAGAGAGAGAGAGAGAGACGCACCATCGAATACTCCAAAGAGACCCACTATCTCTCCATCTACACCATCTATTCTTGTCTCATAAAAATCCTCCATAGAAGCCCTTTTTCCAGGAGAGCTTGCATACCCATAGCTGAATTTTCCATTCTGACTGTTTTCAAAAGACAATGTGGGCTTTGTATCAGGCTCTTCTTGAGCACAGCCAATCAAATAATAGGCTCTTCTTATGCATTTCTTTGTTGAAGAGAATCATGAACATTGCAATCAAGTAAAATTACCTCACATTACTATTTACACAGTTAAAAGGCAACATCAATACATATCACTAAATCAATACAGAACTCAAATTGGTCACAAGGGTATGACAGGTATAAAACCATACTTGCAAGATGGGGGAGGGACAGAGAGAGAGAGAGAGTCAAGATGGGGGGCTTTCATGAGTACAATGTTCTAAATGGCGCTTGGCGCTAGTAGGGCGGAGACCCACCTCCAAGCGCCAGCCTTTTTTTTTTTTTTTTAACAAATCATTACCCAATCAAACTATATTCTATGTATCCATAATGCAAGTTCAAAGTTCTACATAACCATAATGCAAAGTTTAATGTACAAACCCAAATGAAATTAAGTAGTAGCAACTAGCAAATAAGTTGACTAAGACAATAAGTAGAAATAAACGAGATCGGAGATCCCTAATGCCAAGTTCAAAGTTCATCTCCTTCCTCTAACTCTTCTCCTCCATACCCTTCCAAAACTTGATCTCCATTAGTTTAATACTATACATTTTAGGCCGCCAAAGGCCTCCAAAGACGCCGACGACGCCGCCAAGGACTGCCAAGACTGCTAAGACCGCCAAGGCCGCCGAGACCGCCATGGCCGCCGAGACCGCCATGGCCGCCTAGGCGGCCACCAAACACCGCCAAACCTCCCTGGGCGCCAAATCAAACGCCAAGGGGTATTGGCGTGGCGGCAGGGCACCTCCAAGCGCCTAGGCGGCCGCATTTAGAACACTGCATGAGTACTCCAATACTGACGCATCAAAGGTATAAAACAAGTAAAACAGCAATAAAAAACATAATTGCAAAGATCTGAAAACAGACATCAACACTTGAGAATCTAGAATAGTACGCCAGTGCTAAATTCATATGCACAGTTTCATTATCCTAGCAAAGTATACGTTCATATCACAGCATCAAAGAGCATCAATATGCTAACAAAGGCTACTGCATAAGCACTCCAAGGTTTTAAATCACGGTATTGGGAAACGAAATGGTATCCGGACATATATTGGCCAATAGCGGAGAGTATCAGCCGATACAAATGTAAATAACACTATTGGAGGACTAAAATCCCGTTACGTAAAGGATGATACGATGATTAACGGCTTTTATTTATACCCCTGATGCACTCTCATCGAGTCGTTCAGCATTAAACACTGTAACCATACTAGCATAGACCCAAAAAATGATTCACCAAGCCCAAGAAAACTCAAAAGCATCCAACTCAGAACCAACTGATAATGAGTTGATAAACTTAGCCCATGCTCATTTACTAGATTCGGAGGTTATAATTAATCAATGTGGGGCATTCTAACAGATTTGATTAATCTTATCCCCATGGAAACTCTTCAAGTGGCAGCGAACCTAACCGACCCCCTCATCTAGGAATATATTTACTAAATCTCACAATAGGTACGGTCTCGTTGAAATTCTACTTTCATATGGACATTCTAATTGGGGATGAGAAGCTTAATATAAGAATAAGCCAAAGTTTTTTGTTTCCCTAATCTGTGAATAGCATAGCAAATGAGATACTAAATTTACTAGTTCCATTCTCCTGCTGTCAACCATCAAGAATGTACATCAAGTTTCCACGTAAGAACAAACAATAGATGTTTTAACTACGTGGAGAGATACAGTAGAACAATGAAGTTCACCTCTAACTAGTGTCGTTTCTCATAAATGCTCATATGTTTATGCAGTTGAAATTACTTTCAGTCAGAGCCAAATGACATTATTATTCCCACTCTTTACCGATCAGAGTTAAGTGAAGACGTTGTCAATAAGTACATATACAAACTTCAACTAAAAGGTCACTCCATTGCGCAAGTTTGTCAGTGATACCCACGGAATTCGTGAAGTATAATGCAATTCCTTTTTGGTATTTCACCATCTCGACAAACATTTTATCTATGTTTACATAGCCATACAAGTATGTTGCAGGTATTAAAGAAGTCCACAAAAGCCATAGAAAGTATCTATGCTTGTGTTATTGCCATTAATCAACGATTCTGTACAAATTGGTCCGTTCAGAAATAGGTCCCACAAGTCCGAACTCTGTTCTTCTTCCCTCTTCCTATTTCCATCCCCTCTCCCTCTCTCCACATACCTTCAGATGTCAGTCGTATAAATCAAAACCAATGGTATTTTATCAGATTCATCATGGCACATTCTTAGTAGCATGATCCTCCTATTGGGATAGTGAATCCACCTCAATACCCCTGCGCTCCTAAGCCAGAATCTCCTACAAACCCTACTCCCATCAATAGCCCAATACATACATCTCAAAGAAACAAAAGAAAACCTACCAAGTAAGAGAAGAATATGCAGTAACGATAAGATAGTAGCGCAATGTTAACTCAAATTTGCTAAACTACCTTTTTCCTTTTGTTGGGTGCTTGCATGTTTGCTCTGTGTCATCTGATAACTTGAACCATACATCTGACCTCACCGCCAACCAGTTTTTTTTTTCCTTCAAACAAAATTTTACGCCAAAGAATAACAAAAACAATCCCAGGCCCTTCCCATCAACTTTTTCTTTCTCTTTTCCCCTGATCAATGCATTACACTAAGGAAGACTTAACCAAAAAACCTCCCATCTTCAGTTCTGTCGGACCGCTTTTCCACCATCTCTCCTAAAACCAATTGATGGTAGGAAGGGTTTCAATTAAGTCTTTTATGGCATTCGACATCGCATCCGCAAGTCTATTTTTAGAGCGGTCGCAGGGAATGGCATTGTCTAACCAAATCCACGGGGGCACTCTGGGCCCAACGAGTTCAAAGTTTAAGGACATAACCTTATTTAATGTAGAGACTATATAGTTCAACTAAAATTTAGACTTCTTTCAAACAAAACTACCCTGATCACTAGCACCATTGCTGCCCACGCAGGCATGCACCCGACGATCTCCCACTCCGGCTACTCCACCATCGAACAACGACCATCCCCAGGGACCTCTCATCTACCCAATGACCATCCCTGATGACCTCCACATCTAGCCAGCCACTAGCTCTAGTGACCCCCATCTCAGACCATAGAGAACTTTTGGCCACCACAGAAGTCAATGAAATTGCACTAGGGTTTCAATTATGTCCTAGAAATCTTAAAAAGGGGGTCAAACACGAAAATTGAGAAGTTATGTTTTCAATAGAAGGCTACCAAATGAAATCATGGACAAAAATCATTGTGCTTATCAAATGAATAGTATATGTTAGTAAGTGAAATTTCACTAAAACATTCGGTCAAAACAAACTTTGGCCATCGTCCAATGGGCAACGATCTTCACTACCACACTACGAACATCACAACACAACCACCAGGCGATGAAAAATCCAAACATCTCCAGTGAGGGTGGACCACGGTTGCGGTACGCAGAATGGGAATGGGATCGCGGTACGATGGGAGTAGGCTTCTCCAGATCATTTGTTCGGAATTCGTTCCGAATGCGCAACATTTTGCAGATAGTTTTAGTAATAGTAGCATCTATATATGACACTGTAAGTATCAAATCATCAATAGGATTAACTTTATAGGGGGGGTTTCGTTAAATGAAAGTTTATTTATTATCTGCAGGCCATTTTTATCTTCGCATCGCCAGAATCCCCGTACCAATATGCTATTGATCACTAATTGGGATTGTTTGATCCAGATCGCAATTCCTAACCCTTGTAGCAATTTGTGGTAACCCTGGGGTGGACATCAAGGATTGCAGCCAACAACACGTCTGTCTTGGCCACTACTTTGGGGAGAGAGAGAGAGAGAGAGAGAGAGAGAGAGAGAGAGAGAGAGAGAGAAGGTTGTAAAGATACGAACCACCTGATTCGTTGTTGACAATGTCAGCAGTCCGCAGTGGGGCATCTCCGTGGATGGCAATAGAGAAACTTTTAGAGAGAGAGAGAATCAGAACTGGTAATGAGTATGAATGAGTCGGTGATGGTTGGGGGTCATTTTGGTCCCAAAAGTGGAGAACGTTCCTTTCTCTAGCAAGCTATGATACTTTAGGGATCTCCGCACAAAAGAAAATTAGTTGCGGAGGTATCCCACAGTGGTAAGTGTTTCGCTGCCCAGTTTCCCTTAAACTATGGCAATGTAACATCCCATAAACTTCCCTCAATTGTAATGGAAATTAAGACAAACAACAATCCCTAAATCTCTAAAATCCTAGCACTCACTCCCAAACATTATTGCCATATGCAGAGACATATATCTTACCAATTCTAAGCAGGAGACATCATTTAGCAATTAATCTGACCAGGGAGTATAAAGTGCAGATCCATCAAACAGTCTTGATCAACAATTAACTTTGAAATGAACATCATATGTACCTATTGTGGGCTAATACACAGAGAACATAGAGGCAGCCATGACATAACAAATGCTTGTGCATTCTATATCGGCAATATTATTGCTGTTAAAGCATCCAACTCAATAACAAGTAGCAATAAGGGAGAGGCCGCCCAGACTTATACTAGTTTTGGAGGAGATAATTAACCGATGTGGGACACACTCAACAAAGATTTTTGTCAACACCAAAAGAGAGAAAATCATATTTTATCCAGCAATAACACTTTTCTTCCATTTCTGTTTTTCATTCTGGTAAAACATAATCAAACTGTGATCAAATCAAAATTCAAGCACTAACGGATAAAAGGCTTCATTTTATATGTATCTACGCTTACTATACAAATGGACCATCCCTCTTGTTTAACTCTTTTTCCGAAGCCTATCATATTTCTTGAGTTCTATTATAACCCTGCCAATCAAGCAACAATGCATTTTATTTGGGGATAAATATGAAAATTTTCAAACCTGAGCCATTACAAAAGTTACAAGTTAGATTTAAACCCACATTTTCTTCCCTTCCATGTTTTCTTTAATGTTTTAGACGTTACTACGACTTATAATTGAGACCTAAAATCCTTTTTTCCCTCTCTTACATAAAATGCAGATATCACGGTAGTAGTGGATGATATTAATCAACTCCTAATTGAGCAAATACCCTCTCTCTTTTTGCCTCACGTAAAACGGTGAGACTGCGATCATAGTGGGTGATATTAATTAACTTCTAATTAAGATATTTACCGGGAAAAAATATTCTAATTGAGAAACTATATCCTTTCTGTGCCTCATTTACATGAAACAGGTGGACCAAGATCATATTGGGTAACAGGCTCCTACCAATACAAACACATTCGTAATAAATGGACGGTAACACAAAGACAAAACAACTTTTATGCAAATTGTCTATAACCTTCAACAAATGGGAACTATCAAAGCTGGATTCAATCCCAAAACGCCAACATGAAGAACCATTCCCTTTTCGCTCCCGTTCTCAATTCTTGGTCGGCCCTAGGGCTCTCAATCCTCGCACTCATCACGAACATAAGTAATTTGGGATGTTTCTAAAAGACACTTTCTTTCTTTTGGTAAGTAACAAATTTTCTGAAAAGGCATCAAGGGGATCGTGTACAATTGAAAGTGAAGGATAAAATGCCAAAAAATCGTCCAAACCAAAAAAGGCCGAACAATCAATCCTGTACACCTCTCTAAATGCCTAAAATATCTAACATGCCAAGAAATTGAGCGAGAGTAGGTTTCTAAATGACTCTTCCACGCTTGCGCTTCCACAAGCACACGCACCCTCGCGTTACAGCTCTCGCATTATGTGACTTTGACGATTCCTACCTATTTCATATGTGACTTAACACACATATCCATATGCATATTTAAACATATATGTATATATACAGAGAGAGAGAGAGAGAGAGAGAGAGTCTTAATGGTTACCTGAGACCACCTCCACTAACGGGTGCATCATCAGCATAAACCTGGCTTGTAGATGACAAAACAGAATTCAGATATCCCATACCTAACCCTTGATTTTCTTCTTCCCCTTCACTGTGCCAACCACGCACCAAAACAATTATGTGTATGTAAATGTATACGTAGATGTATCGTCGAATCTGTACCATCCAATCTACAACCTACGGATTGTCGAATCCAAGCTGCGAGAGTAACATTGGAGTTGAATTTCAGATAAACACAATACGCACGACAATCGATCAAGCCAATCCAATCATAAATCAAATTTTCAAAAAAGACAATCAGAAATCAAAATCGCATCGGAGAGAGAGAGAGAGAGAGAGAGAGCACCTGAATGAGGGAATCGGAGAGAGAAAATGCCATGGAGAGAGAGAGAGAGAGAGAGAGAGAGAGAGAGGCGAATGATGGAGAACGTTCTTCACCGCTTTGCTTGCAGTTAATTATAGTTTTCTGTATGTGAGGGAAATTAAAGTAAAAACGTAAAATCAGGTCAAAAACAAAATAAGATGTCGGATTTTAATTAATAAGTCTGTCCACACAGACAAATCGCACACAGATTATGGATAGATTTTGTTGTAAGGCCTATTATGGACCTTACACAAATGATCTAAGGTATTCATTAAATATAAAATATTTTTTCAAATGTCTTCGTAGCAAAAATCTCCTCAATCCGATAGCTATAAGTGCTTTATCCAATCTTCTAACTTTTTATTATCTGAAAATCTAAATGAAAAATTAGATGATTAAATCGAGCACATATAGGTATCTGATTGAGCTGATTTTCTAATTATGTTTGATTTATATATAAGAGAGACCAGTCCAAACTAGATTGCGGAAACCCTTGAAAAAATATTTTACATTTGATAAACAGTTCAAATCGTTTGTGTGAGACTCGTGGTGAACCCACAACACAATCTATGCGTGATTTGTCTGTGCGGTTAGCATTGGTGGATTTTAATTTGGAGAATAATAAAGGCAAGATATTTTTTGCGTTTTGAGAAAAAAATAATTGGTGATTAGAATATATATATATATTGCCTTTTAGAAAGGCATTTGGGGTCTTTTGTTTGTTTGTTGGTGTGCCCAAAAATTGGGGCGAAAGACTCTGTCAAACCCATAGAAATAGATTCGACACACCGATTAACAAAAGAAATATTCAACGCTGATATCTATCTCAGTAAGTCTACTGGTACAGAAAATCAGTACAGATTTTCTGTATAGATTTGATATGAGATTTACTACGGGTCCCACACAAATTATCCGAGTCGTTCATTAAATGTAAAACAGTTTTTCAAGGGCCCTCAAGAAAAATCAATTCAATCTGATATTTATAGATACTCGATCCAATCATATAATGTTTTATTATCCAGGAATCTAAATCAAAAGTTAAATGATTGGATTTAGTATCTATAAGTATCGGATTGAACTGATTTTTCGCGAGGGCCCTTGAAAAACTATTTTATATTTAATGATCGGCTTGGATCATTTGTGTGGGACTCCTAGTAGGTCCCATAACAAATCTGTACATAAAATCTGTACCAATTTTCTATACCAGTAGACTTACTGTATCTATATATAGTAGGCGAAAAATAAGAAATAATGATCTATATCTGGAGTACACGTGTCAACCATCCATCGTTATTGGTGATGAGGTCTATTAGTGCATTTTGAGCATGAGACTTGGTGGCAACCCTTCGCATGATTACAGAGGCGGCCTTAGGAATTTATTCTTTAGGCCCATCGATGAATTTAAACTTCAATTGCTTTAGAGAATATTTTGTATTAATTAAGAAATAATATTTTATTCAAAAAAATAGCAATAAATTACCCAAATATGTCTTCTATATATCTATATTCGCATATTTTATGGCAACTTTTCCAATTCAAAACTATAACAGCTAGCTTTTAATTAAATGAATTCTACATCAAAACATAACACTCTGAATGATACATTTTTCTCTCAAATTACAGTACAGTAACATATACTTCCCCTATCATCTAAAACTTATAAACCTATTAGTCCTTTCATATTAACAAAATGCTTTTTTCTTTTGTTTTACTCCCTCCGTTCCGATTTGTTTGTCTAATCTTGTATTTTCAACTTATTAAGAAAACCAAATATAATCCATTGATTTGCCTTATTCTATTTACAATTCAAAAAGAAGTTTTTAAAAACTTTCCCATAGATTCTCCATACTTTCAATATTTTTCTCTCTATCCCTCTCTATTTATTATCCCTACTATTTTTCAAAAAAAAATTCAAACATCAATCCAAACATAGCTGGAAATTTAGATAATCTAATCCATTGATGTTAAAATTGGACAGTCAATTTAGGACATATATGAATAAAAAAGATGATAAACAAATTGGGACAGAGGAAGTAATAAATACTGGTAACTAATTTATCAAAAAATAAAAAACATAGAGTTGACCGTTGCATTGAGATTTTTTTCCAGAGGGAGAGAGATGTGGAAAGTGGGGCAGTGTGGGACAAGAAAGCAGAACTTGTAGAGGGATAATTATTGGGTGCAACAATCTCAGGAGTGGGGGTTCTCATACCCCATGAGAGGGTGTCAATGTTAACAACCATAAACTATTTTTAGTACCACCATAATTACTACTCCCTCCATCCAAATTTATTTGTCCAATTGTCAAAATTTGTGTCTTTAAAAAATATATTTATATCTTATATTTTATAATATTTTTTTTATGATTTTGAAGATTTTGTATAATGAAACTAATTAAAATCTATCAAATAAGATCTATATTGCATATTAAAAACATTCCAAATTAAGAATTATAAATAATTCTTTGAGAGGTCAAACGCTCTCAAAAGTCAAAAAGGGAACAAACAAACCGGGACAGAGGGAGTAATTAGTAGTAGAAGTGAATGATTTTCCCATGGAGTAGTGGGACCCCACTCCTTACATGCTTTTGTTGCCTATGTCCATGGGTATGGGTATGGGTATGATTGTCATCTCCAAACAATAACTAACCCATTCGTTTTAGGATTTAGATTTGGATTCATAGGTAATAAGTGTAGAGAGAAATAGAATAATGATTGAAAAACTTCAATTTCCGTCCAAGCCAATTTTTTTGCCTGGGCAACTCCACATCTCCGCCCGGGTGAATTCCCATTTCTGCCCGGGCAACTCCAATTTCCTCCCGGGTCAATTTTTCAGCAAACTTGGAAAACTCCGTTTTTTCACACTGCCCAACATGGTCTACGGCAGGTAGCAAGGAATTACTATAAATCTGATATTTACGACTTACTTGAACCTCAAAGTTCAAACCTCAAATCCACATCTACAATTTCCCATAGTGGAAAAAATAAAAAAAATTATTATTGCTACAAATACCTCATAAACCACATCCACTAGTTTCTTTCAACATAGCAAGATTTCCGGAGTCATTTTTAGCATGCAAAAGGAGCAATTCCTCCTAATCCCAAACGAGTCAGGTACAACAATAGGTACAACAATAGTCGTCCAATATTTTTTGAGAGAAACTATTTACAAAATTTGTGAAACTTATCTGGTTGATGGGGATGTCAAAGTGTTCTAAAACATTGGAATGTCACAAGGACGACAAAATGACCAATGACAAAGCATTTGACCTTCTATCTTCAGAACGAAAATAGGAAATGACAAAGGAAATTCTTTTAAGAATAGAGTCCAACTAATTTCAACATTTCGAATTTGAAAACTTCAAGCTGTCAACAAAACTATTTCACTCGTCCAAACCCTAAATAGACATTTTGAGACTCTTTCAACATGGGTTTACAAGTTTTTCTCCTCAAAAAAATGGCCTAAAACCCTCACCACCCAACCTCTTCAGCCTTGTCTATACAAAGTTATAAACCCTCTTTCCCCTCAAGTACAATATCAATCTCCTCACCCCAATCTACAACCTCCAAAATTGGAAGAGGAGCTTGAACGATCATATGACAATCTTTATTGCGTGCTCGATATTTCTTCCTCCAACTTCGGCTAAGCTTGGGCCCAAAGGGCTCCGCGTAGGATTCTACGAGAATTCCTGCCCACTTGGCGAGGAGATTGCACTTGAGGTTGTCTCTGAAGCCTATAGAAAAGATCCTAGAATTGCTGTTGGTTTTCTGTGCATTTTCTTCCATGATTGTTTTGATAGTGTAAGCACGTGGATTCAGCTAATATCAAGGCTACATGCCAAAGACAGGTGAGCAATGAAGGACTATGCCTTAGAGGGTTCTTGATGATGATGGGCAACAGAAAGAATGCGCGCTGGTTTGGATGAGGCTAATCAGCTTCTTCCTTTCTCTCTTTCAATGTCGTTTGAGTTCGGTTGTTAATTTTTCATTCTTCCAACCAATAGCCAATCCTGTAACGATGTGAAAACAATGGAAAGAACACAAGTGATCACTGAATAGTTAACAATGTTGTTACTATGAATGAAGTTCTAGTGAGCAGTGGTAATACTTTTTTCAGCATCATTACTCTTAGGCTTATTGACATTTTTGATTCCTAAAGTATCACTCACGTTCCGTTTTACTCCCCAACCTACTTTTTTTTTTTGAACGGCAAAAAGAAATTTTATTAACATTTGAAATTGGTCCCCTAATATTTTAATTTTGTGTTTAAAAGGTCCTCACCATTAACTCCGTAGCCTCTTTCCGCCAAAATGATTGGGAAAGATTTATAACTGTTGTAGACACCCCAATCTGGACATTCGAATAATCTTTAAGTTCCTCGATGATGAAATAAGGAAAAGTATACCTTCAAGGCTTGGATTGTTACTCATTTGCTACTCCTTCTCTAAATCTCAAGAAAACTCCTTTTCTAAACATGTAGGGCGGCCCCCAGTTCAATTGCAAAGAGAAAAAAGCGTTTGCTTGGTCAAAATCAACTTTTTTCATGACACACTGATGGTAAAATGGGCACACATTTCAATGTATAAAACGTCTTTAAGTGAAACCAATTGGGTTAGAAAGAGGACTCGACAAGCTTTTCAACGCTTTGAACCACGCTCAAATCCGAGTTCAGGAGTGTCCGGGGCACCCCCGCGAAGTTCAATGTGCTAAGCTATCTCGAAATACCGTGCGGCATTTCAAAGCATCGTGCGGCATTTCAAAAACGCAGCACGGCATTTCAGAAAATTCCAAAAAAATCACTCCACCGCACAACATTTCAATATACAGCACAACATTTCTCTTTATGTCGTGCGGCATTTCGGAAAAAAGTTCTGACAGTTGCAGAAAGTTGTCGGCCACGCCTGCAGGTGCAGAGAATGAGTTTTATTCGGCCCAGAAGTCACCTCTCCTCTTTGTAGTGTTCATCCTTGGCTCTCTTGCCTATAAATACACCCCCCCCTCTAGTTGATAAGTACCCCTTCAACTCCAAATAAAGTTACTCTGTCATTTTCTAAACTCTCACTCTCTCTCTCTCAAAATACCACCATTCTTCTTCTCCACCTAAGTTCAGTAAACTTCTAACTTAGGAGAACCTCCACCTCAAAGCACCCAAACAACCTCACATCCTTCAATCCCCATTCAAGCATTTGAAGTCCAAATCAACTTCCATTCCTCCATCTTCAAGCACATCCAAATTTCGATCAAAAGGTATAAACAAATTTCTTGGGTTAACACGTTTAGCTTTGAGGGGGAGCCGATCGAGACCCTTCTTGGTTTTTCTATACCGAGTTTGGGTCTCAAACCAGCCTTATATTCAAAAAAACACAAAAAAATAATAATTTTTGTATCTGATACACTACATCGCACGGCGTTTTACAACTCCGCACGACGTAATGTATTACACCGTGCAGTATTTTATTTCTAGTATATATTCCTTCTTATGTTATTTTGTTTAGTCTGTTTATTACTTTTCTGTGCGGGCACATTCCATAATCAAGTTTCATGCTAAAAGTCATTTTTTTATTTTATTAAATCTTTTAACATTTTAAAAAACTTTTAACATTGCTTTATATGATAAGATGAACAAAAGGGTCTTGTAAATCACTTTTTAGAGATTCATAAAATATAAAAAACTATTTTACGGTCCTATGTTTGTTTTGTCATGTAGAAGCGAACTGATTCTGAAATGAGTAAACAGGTACCCCGCACGGCGTTTTAGTTACACCGTGCGATGCATCCTGTCATGACTCGGAATTTTAATAAATAAAAATTCTCGTCTATTATTTGAAATTCTTTTAAAATACTTAATAATTGCTTTAATTTTCTTTTAATTCTTATAATCCGTCATAATTAGACTTTAGTCCTTCAAAATTCATTTCTTGATTAAAAGCCCTATTTGGCTAGTAAAGTTAGTTTCCAACCGATTAGTTGGAGGAATCGGACCACCGATCCACCTAGGTACAATACTCTAACTCTAATTGGACCTTTTTGATCATCTTTGAGCCTCATGAACCCCTCAAAACCCTATTGAACCATTAGACCATAAAGGTAATCATTATTACCCCATGACTAGTTATTTCAAACCCTAATTATATCCAAGATTCCTTTGACCTTTGGACAATAAATGTTAAGAAAAATATTGTCCATTAGATAATAAATATTAGGCTTGGCCAATGAAGGTTTGTATATGACAAGACAAGTCATACAAAGAATTCCATCATTTTGCTTCCAAAAGAAGCTACCTTAGCCATGCATGCATGCCAACCTAGTTTTTAGCCTTAAACCTATTATCCTAGGGTTACTTTCCTAGATGTGTATATACATATATACTTATATATATAAATATATGTTTGTACATAGTACAAAGGGGAGAGAGAGAGAGAGGGGCCGAGAGAAAGGAGAGGAGAGAGAGAGAGGCCGAAAGAGAGGGAGAGGGAGACGTGTGTGTGTGTACATGCTTTTGGACACTCCAACAAGCTACTTCTTTTTAGTCTTCTCATACTCAACCTAGGTACTATTTGACAACCCATGACTAGGCTACTTTAAGTATGATCCTAGCCTAAAATCTTGTTCTTTCTTGCAAGTTAGCCCATCCTAGGACTTGACAAGCCATAAACCCTTCATTATAACCTAAGATTTGGCCTATTATTGGAATGACAAGTGAGGGAAGGCTATGACTTGATTGAAAGGCTTGATTTGACCAAACAATGGAGCAAAATCCATGGGACAAAGAGAGGGAGAGAGGGCCAGCCAAGGGGGAGGAGAGGGAGCCAAATTTTTGCTATAAATAGCACCCCATGCTCACCATTCAACTCACACATTCACCTAGCAACTTCTCTCTCTAAGAAAGTTTGTGTGCTTGCTTGTTCTTGCCTAGTTCTTAATTGTTCTTCCTAAAAAACTCATCCTAAAACATCTTTTCGATCCATAAAGTCCAAGTAGTTTAGTCAAGATCAAGTTTCGAGAGAAACCTTTCTCTTTCGAAACTTACGGAAGCATACCTTAAGAAGTTACTCCGCCCGACATACTTTTTCCGTAGCCGCCACTACCGCCAAGAAGAAAGGTAGAACCCCTAGTCCAATAACTCTACGTATAGCATAGAATCGTAGGTTAGAAAGTAGAATGTTCTTGATTCAAAGTATCAATATCCTCATTGTTTTCCTTAAGTAGATAAAGTTATCTATTGTTTAATTTTCAAGTAGATAAGGTTATCTATCATTTATTATCACCATGCATGGTAGTCAACAAGTGTATCTTAATAATGGAAGAATAAGCATGTTGAATAAGCTACTTTTATTTTAATAAACATGTGTTGTTTTGAATCTCCCACAAAGGAAGAAAGAATGGTTTTCGAAAGATAAGACTTTACCGATGATAGAAGTATTCGTATCTTGATCTTTAGGATGGTTATAAGCATGATTACTAATATAGAGTTGGATGATCTTGCTAGTTTAGTTTCAAGATTACAATGAATGATTTATGTTAGTGATACCTCGGAGTCTATGCATGTAAACGAGACACGAAAATCGAGAAAGTAGAAACATGACACCTAGGGTGTAGTTTAATGAAAAGGCATGTTTTGAAAAGGTGAAATATTTTGGAAATTGCAATGTGGCCGGACATGGTAGCCCATTATGTGGTGTGTGTTTTGTGTGCCATTGGGAACCCGGTGCGGCGGAACCATTGTGAGGATACTTGGGAACTTGGAACGGCGAAACTGAGATTAGGTGTGTGGTTTGGTTATCCGCGGAGAAGAGCCAATGCAAAGTGTGTCAATGGGAACCCGGTGCGGCGGAACCATTGTGAGGTTACTCGGGAACTCGGAACGACGAAACCGAGGTTGGGTGTGTTAAACGGATTTTGGAAATGATTGATATGGTTATGAAATGGAGACACAGTCTACGAGAAGTCACGTAGGAGAAACTCAGAAAATTATGGACACCAACGTTAGTTTGGATAATGAATGTGGATGTGTCATTGTTTGTCAAATATGTTTGAACTATGTGGAAATTGTTGATTTTATGGTTTAATGCTTGTAAGTTAAGGGTTAGAAGTTAGGTTCGGTTCGGTTCGGTTCGGTTCGGGGTGGATTCGGTCCGGTCGGGGATTTCGGTCTGCTTGAAATGGAAGGATCAACCACTTCGCCGGCGACTACTCCGGCTTCTTCTCCGGCGAAACCATGAGAAAGAGGAGAGAGAAGGAGGGGGTCAGCTATATATATATATATATATATATATATATATATATATATATATATATATATATATATATATATATATAATATTACTGTAATACTAGTAAAAAAACAAAAGAAAAGACAGCGGTCAACTACCAGCTATATATATAAAGAAAGGACTGTGTTTGACAAGTTATTTTAAATTTTTTAAAGGACAGCATTGTTGCTTGTGCGGCAAGTGGGAGGACACGCATGTGTACAATGGTTTTGGGAAAAAGAAAAAGCTGCCGGTTTTCTTCTCCCTTTCATATCAATGTAAAAGAAATATATATATATATATATATATATATATAGAAACAAACTTCGGTTCGGTCCATTCGGTTCGGTCCGTAATTTCACATAACCGAGACCGAACCGAACCAGGTTCGGTTCGGTTCGGTCCACCCCGAACCGAAAATTTATGGCGCCACCCCGACCGAACCCCGAACCGATCGGTCGGTTTTTTCGATTTTTTTCGGTCCGGTCGGTTTTGAAACACCCCTATTAGAGGGTATGGGCTGTTCTATTGAGCCTTTGTAACTCACGGTGTTACCTTTTAGTGACCCTAACATATTATATTGATAGCGATGCCGATATAATGTGTCAAACCTCATAGATGAACAGGGTGAGCTATATACATTGGAGGCCTTCAGAGCCGAAGAGCTTATTTGGATGGAAGAGCAGGCAAAGCAGTAGGTAGGAACCCTAGTTCCCTCCTTTATTGGTTAAAAGTACTCTTATAAGACTTTGTAATGTAATAATAAGCCAGACTCACCTTGTTTTTGTAATAAAGTGTCTTATTTAACGTTCCCAAAATTCGGGGCGTTACACATTCGGTTCGTCGCGCGGTATTTCACTTGATATTGGTAGACTGTTGTAATGCTATTATTTCATTTTCTGTACATTACTCATCCATTTCATACGATACAGTTTGCACCACAAGCACGCCAATGTGTTATATTAAACTCCATGTCCCTTTCCCATACATGTTTTAATCAAAGTTAAGTTTTTCAAATGATATTAAATCCCCCATTTAAAATGTTTAGTAGAGACCGATTTTTACCGGGCGAGCGGGGTGCTTTTCTAACAAAACCTTTCTCGTTCATAACGTGGCTCTTGAACCCAAAATCTCAACATTTTCGCGAAATCAAAAGCCTTTCTTTTCAAATCAAGCTCTCGGTTTTTCGGATCATCCATCTCAAAAATCCGGGTGGCGACTCTTTGAGATGCGCTAGGCCGGAGAGCCCACAGTGGTGACTCTACTGGGGACGATATTGCGTTAATCAAAACTTTGAAAATTAATATATAAATGAACAATCTTGCAAAAGTCTGTCAAAATAGTATGCTCCACGCTGCTGAAGAACGGAATGGTGACGTAACAGAATTTCACATCTGACCAATCCGAACTGGGACTTTTACTATTGTTCGGTTGTGTAGTTTTCTCCAAAGTATTGATTAGTGGAGTGAGCCAAGCTTGAAAGGCATTTTCTTTAGGGGATTTAAAATCATTTGAAAAAAATTTAACTTTGTTTTCTTTTACACTCTGTACAGCACAAGCCTCGCCAATGTGTTTCGGCAATCTTGCCCAGTTTACCGGTGACAAGCTCTCTCGGGACGCCTTGCAACCCTCAACGATAATGAGCCATCATGCTGTTCGACCATTATCTTGCAATACACTTGACATGGGAGTACATCTTGGCTCTAGTCCGAGGAACCCTACTGAGACCCAAACCGGCCTTTGCACTTGTACATAACCGTAGGACCTTCCAAGCTAAGACAGGGACCCTTTTACTTTTACTATGTGTCATATCCTGCTTACGTGCTCATCTTATATTGTCATCCTCTTGCACATCATACATTCATCACGCACTCATGCAGGCTAGAGGTCAGACCCCCGCAAATCGGTAGGCTAATCCGCCTTTTAGAATAATTCTAGGTTTCGCGGTCTTTAAAAGGTTGCTAATACCCGATGAAGAGTTGTGCCCCTTGGGGTGCACGTTGCTTATTACTAATTAGTCCTTAAAATGACGCATTTGGGGGAAATCAATTCTTACTAATTCTTCAATGCATTTTTCAATCAAAGGTTCAAAAAAAAAAAATTACATGAAGGAATGACTAAAGTATTAATGCTGTGATACTTACACCGTTTAGGCTAATAATGCCATGCCGCTCACGCCGTTCCTATCACAGTACCGCGTCATTTCAAAAACAAAAATTGAACTTTTGAGAAAAAAAATGAAGACTTAGTTTGTTCTGACATCTCTTAAGTTTCGTTATTTATAAAGGATACATTGTCAAAAGAAATTCTGATGATCGAGGTAACTTTTTAAGACCATTTTCTATGAGTCTAGGAGACTTAAAATCTATGGAATTTGAGATACATCCGGTGTTCGCCGTGCCCGAACGGCCCCTCTGGTCTGGATCTAGCCTTCGGATATTCTTGTATCTAGATTTCGGCAACCTTATTGCTTTGTCTCGGATGGTCAAGATAAGGAGATTGGCTCTGGTTCTGAAGCATTCGGAATTTAACCTACCTGACACGACTTACCCGTGGTTGCTAAAACCCTTGGTACAATCATATCCTAAGTAAGATTTGGAGCTAAGGTAGGTCTTAGGATGTAAACGACACCGACAACATTGCATGGATATGATTCTCGGGCAGAATTTGAGCCGCCTTTTTGCTTTACTGTTAGATCTGAAACATTTGTCATACAAGAAGGACTTCACCCAATTGGAACCGTCCACAAAGAGAGCTCAGTCACCAGTAGTAATATCCGAAATGATAGGTCAAAGGAATGAAATAGGGGAAATTAGGCAGGCTATGGTTGACCTAGAAGATCAACTCAGGCAGTCAATTATGAACATAGATGGTCAGCTTAAGTCAGTCGTCGCCGATGTCCAAAAGAACATGACCATGATGTTCGAATCAATGCAAGAAATCAGCAATCGCCTACCAGCCAAATCTACTCCGAGTCCTCAATCATCACTCACCGGGGATGCGTCCGTCGCTGACCCCCAAGTGGCAGAATTGATTGCCAAGATCAACAAACTTAAGGAATCTATCCTTAAAACAGAAAGGATGGAGAGGGGTGAAATAGACATGGATCGTTTAAGTCTGTTTCCCAATGCAAAACTGCCTGAGAAGTTCAAAGGGATGGACTTTGCCAAATTCGATGGGACTACTGATCCAAAGGCCTACTTGCTAAGGTATGTTGGCTCCCTTTCCATGCAAGGGGTCGAAAAAGACACCATGGCTCAGTTGTTCCGCGAGTCACTTACTGGCCCGACTCTACAATGGTTCTTTCCTTGGCACCCTCAAAGAAAAAGACGTGAGAGGACATTAGAATGGCTTTTGTGTCCCAATACGATTTCAACGTTGACTTGAAAATGACCATCCGAGAACTTGAGAACACTAAAATGGGGGAAAATGAGAGTTTCGCTAACTATATAAAAAGGTGGAGAGCCAAAGCTGCCTAAATGCACGATAAACCAAACCTAAAAGAGCAAATGCGTATCATCACTAAAAACCTGCATAGTGCATTCGCCCCCTACATGGTTTTGTCGCAATCGTCTCCCGATTTTGAGACCTTCTATAATTCTGGATTGACTGTTGAAGAAGCCCTTAGCGACGGTACCCTCGAGAAGAAAGAACCCACTTTAAAAGGCAATGGACTCCATCTCGACAATGACGAAATCCTTTTTGGAAACAACAATACCTTCCACGTCCGGAACTCCCCAAATGCCAAACCCCTCGAAATAAACCAGATAGCTGATAAACCAACTCGCACCTTCACCTAATTCAGCACACCCCTATTCACAGTCTATGAACAACTACTGAAAGTCGGTCTCATCGAGCCACTCCTTTTAACTCCTTTACCCCAAAAGCTTCCAACCTACCATGACCCAAATGCCTTCTGTGTTTTTCACCAAATGCCCGGCCATGTTACCGATAAGTGTCACTGTCTCCATCATAAAATTCAAGACCTTATCAATAGCGAAACCATCCTTCTACCACCAAAGGAATCAAGCACCTTGTCAAACCACCATATCAACACTAGCTCCACTATATTTGACCCCACTCACTATATCATCCCTGCTCATCTGCCTAAACCAATTGTACCCATTCTCGATGAATCCAGTATTTCAGTATTGGAATTTGAACCAACGACGGAGCAAATAGAACTTAAAGAGTTAAGGAAGGCTGTGGAGGAAATGAGCCAGAAAATGGATACGCAAATGATCCAAATATGGGCTTTAACACAAAAGATGGATAGTCTTCTCACCTTCATAGTCTCAGATCCAAATCTAAAACAAAATGCTAAGGAAGACATGGATGAAAGGCGTTCATCCTCAAAGACAAAGCTCTCTGAAATATTCAAAGGCCTAACCAAAGCAAGCGAGGCTTGCAAAGATTCCGTTAAAGGCACCCCCGGTACCACAATGAGCTCTCAACTTAACCGCAGCGCCAAATCAAGAACATCATCCCGTTTCTCTACACCCCAATCCATGGTTTATGGGGAGCTCCTCAAAGCTGGCCTCATTAAGCCACTCCCTCCAGCTCCTCTACCTCAAAAGCTCTCAGCATCCCATAACCCAGGTACCTTTTACATCTTCCATCAAATGTCCAACCATAACACAAATGTCGCACCCGTCTCGGATATTTGGTATTTTAATTCACGTATTTAATTAAATTATGTGTCACGGGGTTAAATTACATACATTAGAAGCGTGAGGGCTTGTGTGTGATTTGTGAATTGGAGCATGATAGCAAGTACGTGGTCTTGTTGGCACACAATAATCTTCCTTAGAGTTTACCAAACTAGAGTATGTGTTCTATTTTCTTTTCTTCGTTGATACACGTAGATAGAGAGAGAGAGAGAGAGAGAGAGAGAGAGAGAGAGAGAGGAACGGTAGGAGGAAGAAGAGAAGAATAGGGGAAAACTTAGGGAAGATTTAGCTAGCCTTGAATTGAAGTTTAATTAGGTAAGTTTCATCTTCTTAAGTGCCGAAATACATGTTTTCATGCTAGATTTCATGTTCTGCATCTAATATGCTCTGAATTGAAGCCATGGGAGAGGGTTTTTAAGGTTGGAATTGAGTTTTTATTTCAGAGAATTTGTGTATATGATGAACATGCATAACTGTGAGTGAACAAGTTCATAATCTGTCCTGTTTTGACAAATTTATTCAAGGCACCTAGAAATCTTATAAATTCTTGAAAAAAATCCTGAAGGTTCATCTGTGAGTCTATTGCATTGTGTTAAATTTTCAGAAAATAACTCGAAGTGTTCTGGCCTACAAAATTCGTGGACTGAACTGGTGTCTGATTCGCTTTTGTGCAGACAGCACAGACACGTGTTGGAAAAATGGGCATAACTTCTTGCTCGGGTGTCGGTTTTACGCACCATTTCTTGATTCTGAAACTAGACTTACATACCTTTCAGAACATGTAGGGTTTGTACCTTGAAATTTCGTAGGTAAATACAGCTTTTGGTTCGAACTTGGCTGATCTGCAAAAACTGCAGATTTGTGTTTCTAATCGTGCATCTTCAGACGGTCATAACTTTGTCATTCGAAATTTATTTGGGACAAACTTTATATTGATATTGGTATACTGGAAGTCTACTTTCAAGTGGTGGTGGCTTCATGACCCAACTCTAATCCTATAAAATACTACAGTCATTTTAAAGACAGGCTGGTTGTAGAATGTCCTGTCATTTTGGGAGTTTTGCTGTGTTTGAGCTTCATGTGTGTTTTGGTTTATTTCTAGGCCTATGAGATGGACAAACTTGCATTCTTTGAGCATTTTTTAGTTCCTTATTAGCTATATATTTTTGTGTTGATCGTTTGTTGAACTCATTACTAATACGATTAAGCGTGTGGCTAGGTAACGAGCTGAGTTATCAGGAGGTGCCAAAACCGTGATTTGGCATACTTCGGTCGACTCACAGGTGAGTGTGTTTGATATCTTATATCTTCAATAAGATGTTAACATGTTGGTTGTGCATCATGCTATGGTTGGTTTAGTTATTGGCGTGTATTATTGGTGTATGTTGATTGTACCTGTATAAGGTTTGTGGAGTGAGTCACACCTTGTCGTGGGCCATGCCATTCTATTTACGGTGAATGGGAGCTTGGTGTGCGGGACACAATACCTTGGGTACATGGGATGTGGCAGACGTGTCACTGCATGTGTTGTGAACATAAATTATAGTTGTTTAGTCAGTTGTTTATGTTGAGTTTTATTGGATTTATTCTATACCTTACACATTCCTGATTTTCCTTTGGATTGTCAGATAGCAGGGGTTCGTAGGTTGGTCCACTACCGGTCGGCGTTTTGGGGTTGGCTTTGAGGATGTTGATTGTGTCGGTGGTAGTGAATTGTCTTGTATATATAATCGACTCATTTTTTAAAGGATGTTTTGCACTTTAGTTTGCCAAGTATGTAAAGTTATGGGTATAACGTCGACTCTTTTAATAAGATTAATATTAAGTCTTCCGCTGGTTTATTCTGAGTTAATTTCTGTTGTTAAGTGATTGTTTGGTTGGCGTTTGGGAATGCCACGTGGCCGTGCCAACTTGGGCCCACAATGGGTGTCGTTTTGCGGGGTGGGGGGTGACAGTTTGGTATCAGAGTGCTAGTACGTTCTAGCCTCTGAACTTAGAGTTGTTTGGGATTTAGTAGTGGACCAAATGAGTTTTGTGTTATGGATTAGAGTTAGCTAATGACTAACGTGTGAGATATATATATTTGAAATTGTGTTTGCTATTGGTTGTTTAAGTTGTTTAAACAGATATTTGGAAATGGCTTCGGAGCATACGGTTCATGCTGAGGATGTTGTTTCTAGTGGAAATGAGGCGGAACAACCACATGTTCCTTTGCAAGCACCAGTTATGGGGAACACAAAAAGAATTTTGGCAGCTATGGCTCAGTATACGGAACAACAAGCAGTCTTAATGCAATTGCAGACCGCACAGGCAACAGAGCGTGGGTACTGGCTTGTTAAAGCAGTTTAGGAAGTTGTTCACTACAGAGTTCTAGGGGTCTGTTAGTCCCGGTGAGGCAAAGGAGTGGTTGAAGTCTGTGGTACGGGTGTTTGATGCCATGGGTGTGACTGACGCTCAGAAGGTGACATTAGCAACATTCAATTTAAAGGGTACAGCACGAAATTGGTGGGAAGCTTTGCAAAGGCAATTGACTGCACCATTATCAGGTGTGACACCAGTGGTTCAACGGGTTGTGACATGGGAGCGCTTTGTTCAAGGTTTCAATGACCAATATTGTTTGCAGAGTTACCAGTTTAGACAAGAGGCGGCTTTTAATCATCTGTTACAAGGTGATATGACTATTCCAGAATATGAGGCGAGGTTCGCGGAGCTATTAGAATATGCTATAGACTTGGTTGACACAGAAGCTAAGAAGTGTAAACGGTTTCGGTTGGGACTTTCTTCAAAGGTAGCGCCCAGGTTGACAACTTACGAGACGGAGGATTACGCTGCTTTGGTGGAGATGGCTAGGAAGGTAGGAAATGATATTCAGGACCCTTAGGACAGTCGACAGTCTAATAAGAATAATAAAACCGAGGGGACAACTTTTGGAAAGTCTGGAGGTGGCAGTGACAAGGGCGGTCAACAAAAATCACAGGGCTCTGGAAATCAAAATTTTGGTAAATCTCAAGGTGGTTCATCAGGGTGGTGGAAAGGGAAATCAAGTCAAGGAACTATCAAGCAAATCGCGGGTGGTTCAATAGCGATAATGTCACGTCAATGTTTTAATTGCAGGTCCACAGATCACTTGTTGAGGGACTGTACGAGCGAGGTTAAGAATTTCAAGTGTTTTGCGTGTGGTGAGGCTGGACACATGGTGGCGCAATTCCCTCGAAAGCAAGCACTGGCGGCATCATCGGTGGGTAGTGTTCAAGGAGGCGGAGGAAGGGGAGCTAGTGGGTCTATAGCGCCGGGTAGAGTGTTTGCAGTTACACGACAAAGGGCTCAGTCTTCACCGGGAGTAGTTACATGTACTTTGGCTATTTCTGGTACTTATGCACATTTGTTGTTAGACCCTGGGTCTACACACTCTTTTATTTCAAATGTCTTTACTAAATATTTAGATAAGCCTGCTAGAGTGTTAAATACTGCTTTAGCTATTTCTACACCAGTGGGTGATGTACTTGTTATAAACGTGGGTTTTTCGGGGTGTGAGTTGGTTGTTGAGGGGAAGAAGTTGTTGGTGGATTTGCTACCATTAGACATGACCGATTTTGATATTATTCTGGGTATGGATTTCTTGTCGGGGTATCATGCCGTTATGGACTATTTTGCAAGAAAGTTGTGTTTCATCTACCGAACAGTGATGAGGTCAAATTTTGTGGGGATTCTGTGGTAAGTTCTACATGTCTTATTTCAGTACTTAAAGCTAAAACTTTGTTGAGTAAGGGATGTGAGGGGTTTATTGCTTATGTTGTTGACACTGAAAAGAAAGCACCTAAGCTTGAAGAGATATTGATTGTGAATGAATTCGTGGATGTATTTTCGGATGAGTGTATCATACCAGATCGTGAAGTTGAGTTCACTATCGAGTTATTGCCAGGTACTAATCCGATATCTATTACTTCATATCGTATGGCGCCGGCTGAATTGCTTGAGTTAAAAGTTTAGTTGAAAGAGTTGCTTGATCGGGGTTTCATTCAACCTAGTGTATCGCCGTGGGGAGCACCGGTTTTATTTGTTAAAAAGAAGGAAGGCACTATGCAAATGTGTATTGATTATCGGCAGTTGAATAAGGTGACAGTTCGGAATCAATATCCATTGCCAAGGATAGATGACTTGTTTGATCAGTTGCACAGGGCTACGGTATTCTCTAAGATTGATCTGAGATCGGGTTATCATCAGATTAAGGTGAGGGATTGTGACGTATCGACAACGGCTTTCCGTACAAGGTATGGTCATTATGAGTTCTTGGTTATGCCGTTCGATTTGACCAACGCTCAAGCGGTTTTCATGGATTTAATGAATCAAGTATTTCGACCATTCTTAGATGCTTTTGTTATCGTGTTTATCGATGATATTCTGATCTATTCTCGCACTAAGGAGGAACATGAGAATCATTTGCGTATTGTGTTACAAGTTCTACGTGACAAGCATTTGTTTGGGAAGTTTAGTAAATGTGCGTTCTGGTTGGATCGTGTGGAATTCTTGGGGCACGCAATCTCTGCTGATGGAGTTTGTGTGGATCCTAAGAAGATTGAGGCGGTGGTGAGTTGGGAAAGTCCTAAAAATGTTTCAGAGATTCGAAGTTTCCTTGGCTTGGCGGGTTATTATCGAAAGTTTATTTAGGGCTCTTCTGCCATTGCTTTGCCAATGACAAAATTGACTAGAAAGGATGTCAAGTTCTTGTGGTCTGATGAGTGTGAGAGCAGTTTCCTTGAGTTGAAAAAACGGTTAGTATCAGCGCCGGTTTTAACGATTCCGGTTGGTATGAATGACTTAGTAGTCTACACCGATGCTTCATTACAGGGTTTGGGTTGCGTTTTGATGCAGCGGGGTAAGGTTATTGCCTATGCATCGAGACAGTTAAAAACTCACGAGCACAATTATCCTACTCATGATTTGGAGTTAGCAACTGTGGTATTCGCTCTCAAATTATGGAGGCATTATTTGTATGGAGTATCGTGTAAGATCTATAGTGATCATCAAAGTCTACGATATTTATTCACGCAAAAGGAATTGAATTTGAGGCAACGGCGATGGATGGAGTTAATAAAGGACTATGACTGTTTTATAC
This sequence comes from Rhododendron ovatum, assembly GCA_019656835.1. Taxonomy (NCBI): domain Eukaryota; kingdom Viridiplantae; phylum Streptophyta; class Magnoliopsida; order Ericales; family Ericaceae; genus Rhododendron; species Rhododendron ovatum. The sequence continues at coordinate 28,946,275 of CM033794.1, read as the reverse complement.
ATTATCATCCAAGTAAGGCAAACATGGTGGCTGATGCTTTGAGTCGAAAGACAACAGGAAGGTTGACTTGTATACAGTGTTCAAGAGTTTCTGTATTTACTGAGTTGAAACAGATGGGGGTGGAGTTTTTATTGGGGAGCAATGGAGCTTTGTTGGCATGTTTCAGTGTTCGACCTTTATTTGTAAATCGGATCAGAGATGGGTAGTGGCAAGATCCTGATTTCCAAGAGTTCAGACGGCGTGTAATGAAGGGAAAAATGCCTGAGTTCAGTATTCGGGATGATGGTATGATTATGTATGGTAAGAGAATGTGTTTGCCAAATGACATGGTTTTAAAGAAGGAAATTTTAGATGAAGCTCATTGTTCTGCATATGCTATGCATCCGGGGAGTACTAAATTGTATCGTGATTTGAGAGAATATTTCTGGTGGAGTGATATGAAAAGAGAGATTGCAGAATATGTGGCTAGTTGTGAAACTTGTCTACGAGTGAAGGCAGAACATCAAAGACCGACGGGTTTGTTGCAGAATCTTCCAATACCGGAGTGGAAATGGGATCATGTGACGATGGATTTTGTGATAGGTTTGCCACATTCAAAAGGGGGGTACGATTCTATTTGGGTTATCGTTGATCGATTGACAAAGTCGGCTCACTTCTTACCGGTTAAAACTACGTACACCACAGATAAGTATGCTAAGTTATATGTTGATGAGATTGTCAGATTGCATGGGGCGCCTATGTCTATCGTTAGCGACAGGGATCCGAAGTTCACTTCTAGATTTTGGAATAGTTTGCAGCGGGCTATGGGAACCTCTTTGAAATTCAGTACCGCTTTTCATCCACAGACAGATGGTCAGTCGGAGTGGACTATACAAATTTTAGAGGATATACTGAGGCAAGTGTTCTAGATTTTGGTGGCGGGTGGGACGAGAATCTATCGTTGGCAGAATTTGCTTATAACAATAGTTATCAAAGTAGTATTGGGATGCCACCGTATGAGGCGTTATATGGCAGAAAATGTAGAACACCGATTTGTTGGGAGGATGTAGGTGAAAGAAGTATGTTGGCTCGAGAGTTGGAACAACAAGCTGCTGAGGAGCAAAAGTTGGTCCCAGAGCTAATGCAACAAACAATTGATAGAGTAAAATTGGTTAGAGAACGCATGAAAATGGCACAGAGCCGACAAAAGAGCTATACAGATAAGCGAAGACGTGAGTTGGAGTTTGCGGTTGGTGACTTTGTATTTATTCGTGTTGCGCCGTGGAAAGGGATTATACGTTTCCAAAAAAAAGGCAAGTTGGCACCTAGATACATTGGACCACACGAAATTGTTGAGAGAGTGGGAGTTACGGCTTATCGTTTGGCATTGCCAGTTGAGTTGACTCGACTACACGACGTTTTCTATGTCTCTATGCTTCGAAAGTTCGTGGGGGATCCGTCACATATTCTGAGTTCAGAACCGTTGGAACTTTGCGAGGATTTGTCCTACGAGGAAACACCTGTAAAGATTTTAGATCGAAAAGAGCAAGTGTTACACACTAAAGTGATACCTTATGTGAAAGTTTTGTGGCGGAATCACAAGGTTGAGGAGGCTACATGGGAGGGTGAGGAATCAATGAAACAAAAGTATCCACATTTGCTTTCGTACGGTAAATCTTATTTCGGGACAAAATCTTCTAAGGGGGGGAGAGTTGTCGCACCCGTCTCGGATATTTGGTATTTTAATTCACGTATTTAATTAAATTATGCGTCACGGGGTTAAATTACATACATTAGAAGCGTGAGGGCTTGTGTGTGATTTGTGAATTGGAGCATGATAGCATGTGGTCTTGTTGGCACACAATAATCTTCCTTAGAGTTTATCAAACTGGAGTACGTGTTCTATTTTCTTTTCTTCGTTGATACACGTAGAGAGAGAGAGAGAGAGAGAGAGAGAAAGAGAGAGAGAGAGAGAGGAACGGCAGGAGGAAGAAGAGAAGAATAGGGGAAAACGTAGAGAAGATTTAGCTAGCCTTGAATTGAAGTTTAATTAGGTGAGTTTCATCTTCTTAAGTGCTGAAATTCATATTTCTATGCTAGATTTCATGTTCTGCATCTAATATGCTCTGAATTGAAGCCACGGGAGAGGGTTTTTGAGGTTGGAATTGAGTTTTTATTTCAGAGAATTCGTGTATATGACGAACATGCATAACTGTGTTTGAACAAGTTCATAATCTGTCCTGTTTTGACGAATTTATTCAAGGTAACTAGAAATCTTCTAAATTCTTGAAAAAAATCTTGAAGGTTCATCTGTGAGTCTATTGCATCGTGTTAAATTTTCAAAAAATAACTCAAAGTGTTCTGGCCTACAAAATTCGTGGACTGAACTGGTGTCTGATTCGCGTTTGTGCAGACAGCACAGACACGTGTTGGAAAAATAGGCATAACTTCTTGCTCGGGTGTCGGTTTTACGCACCGTTTCTTGATTCTGAAACTAGACTTACATGCCTTTCAGAACATGCAGGGTTTGTACCTTGAAATTTCGTAGGTAAATACAGCTTTTGGTTCGAACTTGGCTGATCTGCAGAAACTGCAGATTTGTGTTTCTAATCGTGCATCTTCAGACGGTCATAACTTTGTCATCCGAAATTTATTTGGGACAAATTTTATATTGATATTGGTATATTGGAAGTCTACTTTCAAATGGTGGTGGCTTCATGACCCAACTCTGATCCTATAAAATACTACAGTCATTTTAAAGACAGGCTGGTTGTAGAATGTCTTGTCATTTTTGGGAGTTTTGTTGTGTTTGAGCTTCATGTGTGTTTTGGTTTATTTCTAGGCATATGAGATGGACAAATTTGCATTCTTTGAGCATTGTTTAGTTCCTTATTAGCTATATATTTTTGTGTTGATCGTTCGTTGAACTCATTACTAATACGATTAAGCGTGTGGCTAGGTAACGAGCTGAGTTATCGGGAGGTGCCAAAACCATGATTTGGCATACTTCGGTCGACTCACAGGTGAGTGTGTTTGATATCTTATATCTTCAATAAGATGTTAACATGTTGGTTGTGCATCATGCTATGGTTGGTATAGTTACTGGCGTGCATGATTGGTGTATGTTGATTGTACCCGTATAAGGTTTGTGGAGTGAGTCACACCTTGTCGTGGGCCGTGCCGTTCTATTGACGGTAAATGGGAGCTTGGTGTGCGGGACACAATACCTTGAGTACATGGGATGTGGCAGACGTGTCACTGCATGTGTTGTGAACATAAATTGTAATTGTTCAGTTAGTTGTTTATGTTGAGTTTTATTGGATTTATTCTATATCTTACACACTCCTGATTTTCCTTTGGATTGTCAGATAGTAGGGGTTCGTAGGTTGGTCCACTACCGGTCGGCGTTTTGGGGTTGGCTTTAAGGATGTTGATTGTGTCGGTGGTAGTGAATTGTCTTGTATATATAATTGACTCGTTTTGTAAAGGATGTTTTGCACTTTAGTTTGCCAAGTATGTAAAGTTATGGGTATAACGTCGACTCTTTTAATAATATTAATGTTAAGTCTTCCGCTGGTTTATTCTGAGTTAATATCTGTTGTTAAGTGATTGTTTGGTTGGCGTTTGGGAATGCCACGTGGCCGCGCCAACTCGGGCCCACAATGGGTGTCGTTTTGTGGGGCGGGGTGTGACAACAAATGACTGCATCCGCCTTCGCCATGTTATCCAAGACCTCATTGACAACAAGGTCATTAAGGCGCGCACCTCCTCAACCAAAGTCAGACCACGTGTCCAAGGGCAATCTTTGCATCAACGCCACCTTCTTCAGCAGAGAAGGGTAAACCATCAAGAGATATGCAACGGTCTGACCTTCCATGAGTCTGGGAGTTTTCAAGCTCTGAGGCCTTATCCTCTAAATAACCATCTTTGTGTTTGATTCGGTTTGTACCTCAAGTCTTTCATGCTTTTACTATTGTGTCTATGTGTTCTCAATTTTAAGTCTGTAAGAGTCAAAAAAAAAAAAAAAGTGTCAGGTTCGTGGTCTTGAACTACGTTGTGACCTGATTTCTTTACAGGATACGTAGGCAGCCTCACCCTGAGGCCCGGTCACAAGCATTTGAGTCAATCCCAAGGTTCAGTCATAGTCTTTCAAGTCAACCCCTGCTGGTTTGGCCGCTGTCTTTCAAGCGTTGCGTATTTGTGTCAAAATCGTCATAATAAACCCAAGTTTTTGTAATTATCCCCGGCTTAACTCGGAATTGTTTTCCGCCATCACTTGAGAATCATAATAATCACTTCAAAACACGAAATGATTTTTGATTGAACCCTCACCCTATGCAAGAAGAACGATTTCAAGGGACCGCTCCCTGATGCCATTCCAATGAACATTGCCTTAACTCTGGAAAAAAGAAAAGAAAAGAAAGAAGAATAGCTCGCTAGGTCAAGATCTCATAATCTAACCTAGGTAAAAGTTATAGGATGCAAATAAAAGCCTCTCAATGAGCATCTCGGATTCAGTTGTCAGGTTGTGCAATCTAAAATGAAGAAAAGCCATCATTTTTTACATCCTACGCATAAAGATATATCCTTTGACAGCCTCTTTGAGCCACAACCAAATTCTTTGAAAAAGAACCCAGCTAGCCAGCTTTCCCTCGCATTAGGGTGAAATAAAAAATAAAAGTGCCAAAAGAAATATTGAAATTCAAAGCATCAAAAGGGTGAAAGTGCAAGACACATTGAGATTCAAAGCATCAACATGACGAAAGTGCCAAACACACTGAAAGGCATTGAAGGCATGAGAAAGCAAATGAAAATGAAAAGAAGACACCTACAATTCAAAGATAGCTGCTAGCTTTGAAAATCCAAAAGAAAGTGAAATTTTTTGAGCCTAATATCCTTTCTTTGTCAAACCCAAACCATGACCCACGTTACAACCCAAAAATTCCTTTCGGATTAGAAAGCACAACTTGATAGCAAAAATCGTAGGTGTTACGTTAAAGGGTATCAATACATCGAGGCATTGTGCGAAACCTGCATCAATCAAAGCGAAATTCCAAATGGGGACATGGATCATCATTAGCAACTTGGTTCGTGATAAAAGCTCTCGTGTTTTAATCAATTGATGGAGTAAAATAAATTTTGAAGGGAAAAATCACAAAAACCTGATTTGTCGTAAATTATGGGACATGAATCCTGTTTTCTTCAAAGAGTCAAACTCTCCGCCCAATCAGAAGCACTTCTCAAAATTCGCTTCATTCATAGACGATCGTTCCCTCCTTCGTATATTTGAGTCATCATAGTCCTGTCAAATTCCACCCCCTTTGGTAAAAGGTCGAACCAGTCATCTTAGTCTTATCAATCCTAAACTCGTGAAAGTCACCCTTGAGAGAAGCTCGTTAGGCTGTAATCATAGCTTAGATTGTGCTTGGTCAACTGCTTGTCAAAACCATCAGGACTGGGGGTCGTTACTCACCAGGATACATCGGCTCATTGTTGTCTACTGGGAAAAATAAATCCAAGACTCAAACCCTGACAAAGGGCAAACCCCAGCTCAAATCCGGCACGGAATCCAACCCAAATTCGAAGCTCCTGAGAATACCGGTCCACTGGCCAAAGACAGTAAAGCAAATAGGGTGCTTAGACACGTCCCCTGTTTTTCAAAGAATGTCATCATCATTGTCGTTCAGTGTCATAGGTGAATCTCGAATGATTGTTCAAGAGTCGATTCCAAGATCAATCCACGATCTTTTAGGCCTGTAGTTTCTCTCAAGCTACGGTATAACCAACCTATAAGCCTTTTAGTCTCTCGAACTGTGGTTTGTCCTTTGGGACTAAACTCTGTATAACACTTTATCCTCTGGGACTCGCACTCTATCTGCACTTTGTCCTCTGGGACTTCCCTTTGTCTAGCACTTCGTTCTCCGGGACTCACACTCTATCTGCACTTCGTCCTCTGGGACTGTACTTTGTCTCGCACTCTATCTGCACTTCATCCTTCGAGACTCACTTTTGTTATACTTACATTAATTTTACATGCTCACATGACATTCCATGACATATCAACTTGCATCATCATTCATGTATTGTCTCAATCGAAAGCCAAATTCAAGCTCTTCAAGTTCAAGTCATTTTCAAAAATCCATGCTTTTCAAAATTCAAATCTCAAATTCAAGTTATTCAAACTCAAGTCTCTTTCAAAATTCAAAGTATTTCAAAATTCAAGGTTCTTTCAAAATTCAAGTTCTTTCAAACTCAAGTCTATTTCAAAATTTAAGATTATTTCAAAATTCAAGTCTCTTTCAAAATTCAAATTCAAGTCTCTCTCAAAATTCAAAATTCAAAGTCTCCAAAATTCAAGCTAATCAAATTCAAGTCCCTTCCAAAATTCAAATTCAAGACTCTCTCAAAATTCAAAGTCTTCAAAATTCAAGCTTCTTTCAAAATTCAAATTCAAGTTTCTTTCAAAATTCAAGCTTCTTTCAAGATTCAAAGTCTTCAAAATTTAAGCTATTTCCAAAATTCAAGCTCTTCGCCGTCCGAGCATTTGTCCTCTGGGACTCATCTCAATTTTAGTTCCCCCCCAGGACTCGTCTCAATTTTAAGTCCCCCGAGGACTCATCTCAATTTTAAGTCCCCTGAGGACTCGATTCAATTTTAGTCCCCCTAAGGACTCGTCTCAATTTTAGTCCCCCGAGGACACTTCTCACATCAAGAAATTTCATGACACTTGACACTACAGGCACTCAATCTTTCAAGTTTATTTGCTTTTGCAATTTGTCCTATGAGACTCATTTTACCTGCATTGTCCCAATTGAACTACGTTGGTCTGATCCCTACAACGGGGTACGTAGGCGGCTCCATGTGAACGACCACCTCTATTGCATTCTTGCATTTAACTTAAAGACTTTGGAGCGATAGATTGGGATGTCTAATCTTTAACGTCACTTATACCAAGCAATGGTACCTAAGTTCCGTTAAAGAGGGACTACTGTAGACACTCCAATCTGGGCCTTCGAATAATCTTTAAGTTTCCCAATGATGAAATAAGGAAAAATATACCTTCAAAGCTTGGATTGTTACTTCTTTGCTACTCCTTCTATAAACCTCAAGAAAACCCATTTTCTAAGCATGTAGGGCGACCCCCAATTCAATTGCAAAGAGAAAAACGCGTTTGCTTGGTCAAAATCAACTTTTTCCATGACATACTGATGGTAAAATGGGCACATATTTCAATGTATAAAACGTCTTTGAGTGAAACCAATTGGGTTAGAAAGAAGACTCGACAAACTTTCCAACGCTTCATACCACGCTCTAATTCGAGTTCAGGAGTGTCCGGGGAGCCCCCGCGAAGTTCAATGTGCTGAGCTGTCTCAAAATGCCGCAGGGCGTTTCAAAGCGTCGCACGGCATTTCAGAAACGCAGCACGGCATTTCAGAAGATTCCAAAAAAATCACTCTACTACACGATATTGCAATATACAGCACGGCATTTCTCTTTATGTCGCGTGGCATTTCGGAAAAAAGTTCTGACAGTTGCAGAAAGTTGTCGGCCACGCCTGTAGGTGCAAAGAATGAGTTTTATTCGGCCCAAAAGCCACCTCTCCTCTTTGTAGTGTTCATCCTTGACTCTCTTGCCTATAAATACACCCCCTCTTTAGTTGAGAAGTACTCGTTCAACTCCAAATAAAGTTACTTTGTCATTTTTTAGACTCTCACACTCTCTCTCTCTCTCTCTAAAAATACCACCATTCTTCTTCTGCACCTAAGTCTAGTAAACTACTGACTTAGGAGAACCTCTACCTCAAAGCACCTAAACAACCTCACATCCTTCAATCCCCATTCAAGCATTTCAAGTCCAAATCAATTTCCATTCCTCCATCTTCAAACACATTCAAGTTTCGATCAAAAGGTATAAACAAATTTCTTGGGCTAAACCACGTTTAGCTTTGAAAGGGAGCCGATTGAGACCCTTCTCGATTTTTCTATACCGAATTTGGGTCTCAAACGAGCTTTATATTCAAAAAGCATAAAAAAAAAAAATAGTTTCTATACCTGATACACTGCACCGTGCGGCGTTTTACAACTCCGCACAACATAGTGTGTTACACCGTGCAGTATTTTATTTCTTGTACATACTCCTTCTATTATTTTGTTTAGTCTGTTTATTATTTTCTGTACGAGTACATTCCAGAATCAAGTTTCATGCTAAAAGTCATTTTTTTTACTTTATTAAATATTTTAACATTTCAAAAAACTTTTAACATTGCTTCATATGATAAGATGAACAAAAGAGTCTCGTAAATCACTTTTTAGCGATTTATAAAATATAAAAAACTATTTTGTGGACCTATATTTGTTTTGTCATGTAGAAGCGAATTGATTCTGGAATGAGTAAACAAGTACCCCACACGGCGTTTTAGTTACACCGTGCGATGCATCCGGTTCGTTGCGCGGTGTTTCACTTGATATTGGTAGACTGCCATAATGATGTTATTTCATTTTCTGTACATTACTCATCCATTTCATACTGTACAGTTTGCACCACAAGCATGCCAATGTGTTATATTAAACCTCATGTCCCTTTCCCGTACATGTTTTAATCAAAGTTATGTTTTTCAAATGAGATTAAATCCCCCATTTAAAATGCTAAGTAGAGATCGATTTTTACCGGGTGAACGGAGTGCTTTTCCAACAAAACCTTTTTCGTTCGTAACGTGGCTCCTGAACCCAAAATCTCAACGTTTTCGCGAGACCAAAAGCCTTTCTTTTCAAATCAAGCTCTCGGTTTCTCGGATCATCCACCTCAAAAATCTGGATGGCGACTCTTCGAGGCGTGGTGGGCCGGGGAGCCCACAACTGTATATCAGTTAAGCCCCTATCTTATTTCTATAAAGCTTATTCAAATCTTTTTTCGCATTTGTTTGTTTTGCGTCATTTTTTTTTTTGAATTATTGATTCATCTCGACGGGAGGAATCCAAAAACTAAAAATTATTATCAAAATTAATTTTTTTTGAATAATTTATGACAATAATCCAAAAAATTGATTGTTTTGGCCACCGCAGCTAGTAAGTCATTTACCACTGTAATCACCACCGCCTTTGCCACTTCAACCCACCATAGCCATCCATTCAAGTCACCACCTCATAGAACCCATATATATTAAGGCCTGTTTTTGAGAAACCAAAAAGTTGGATTATTTTTTCGTCTTTATTTAAAAAAATTTATTTTTAGTTTTGCATCCATTTTTCGTGGATATTGGTTTGTCTCGACAAGAGAAATCTAAAATGCAAAAAATTAAGATAATTTTCTATTAAAAGTTCATTAAAAATAAACCAATAATAAGTTTTTAAGTTTGGTTAATAAGTTTTTAAACCCAAAACCTTTAAACACTACCCTAGGGCTTAGGGTTTGGGGTTTGGGTTTAGGGGTTAGGGTTTAAGAACGTATTAACCAAACTAATTTTTTTGGAATAAAGAACAAAAAAAAGGTGAATTTTCATGAACACCCCTTCATCTATTCGGTTTAGACATGAACACCCCCTAACCTTTAAAAACGTCCATACACACCCCCTCATCTTCTACCGTTACCCAAGGAGCACCCTTCCGTTTGAGTACCGTTTGTTGCAAGGCACATATCAATACTTTTGCCAAATTTTAGACAAAAATGCCCTGTAACGGCAACATATACCCAGTTGCCTTTCATATCTCATTCCTTATTCTAACTTTATATCAGAGATTCCCTCTCTAACTCTATATCAGAGATTTCCTCTCTCACTCTCTCTCTCTCTCTCTCCTACGACAGCCATGGAAGGTGGCAAGTGGCAACAATAGCTATAGTAGCCACCATAGCCACACCAACAACAGATCTAATAGTTGCAGTTAGAGTTACAACTCCAACCAAACCCAAAACTCGGTTGATTCCTACTACCGTTGTGGAGAAAAACCCCCTTGAGGACTTCAAATACAAAATGGATGACAAGTAAATGCAAAACAACAAAAGTCCCAATTTTTAAAGGTTATCGAAGTCAGCACTGTACAACACCTTTCAAAAAACCCTACTATTCCCAAACAAAAATCCTAATGTATTCATATATCATATAATATGAACATATACATCTACATTTGTGCCATTTAATAAGAAAATCTAGGATTTTTTTACATATAAAACATACCTTCCAAAGTAGGGTTTGCCACAATCTAGGGTTGGCCACGATCTACAGTTTTTCAACAATTTACAAGATCCGATGTTCTTCGAAACTTAGGTTTTCTTCACAATCTAGGGTTAGCCATGATCTACAATGCAAGTTGAAAAAGGAGAGGAAGAGAGACAGAGGCGCCATGATCGAGTAGGGTGGAGAGAAATTTCTGATCGAGTGAAATGTAGCGTATTCTTGTTGCTCCATTTCATAACAAATGGTATATTTGACATTTCGTTCATTCCGTTAACGGCATTGAGGTTTTTTTTCCTTTTCAATAGATGAGGGGGTGTGTATGGGCGTTTTTAAAGGTTAGGGGGTGTTCGTGTTCAAACCAGATAGATGAGGGGGTGTCCGTGTAATTTTGCCAAGGGTATATTTGACCTTTTAAACACAAAATTGAAACATTGGGTACTAATTTTGCTCAATTGGTAGGTTGGGGACTAAAATGGAACATGAGTAATTCTATGGGGACCAAAAAAGTTAGTAAGCCTTACTTTTACCAAAATGTAGTCACTTTGTTTAGTTGAATTTTTAGAAAGTTATTTTTAAGGGTTGAGTGATAATGAATGGAAATAGATAAAAAGAGATTTATTAAAAACTGTACCGAGAGTTAAAAGTTACTTTTAAAAATGTGAAACAAGCACAGTGAGTATGTTTTTTCCCAAACAACCAAAATCCTAATTATATGCAATTTCCGAAACCTAGGTACCACGTATTAGACATTCGTGCAATTTCCGAAACCTAGGTATTAGACTTTCGTGCTTTTCACGTTACGCAATATATATGTGTAACTTATTCATTTTACATTTTGCTTTTCACATTTTTAGTTTTTGAATTATAGTCATAATGTATTATTGACTCTGTGAAGTGTTTGGCACATATGTGCAAAATGAATTTTGACGTTAGTTAGTATTTGTGAAATATGTGCATAATACATTCTATAGGTTTTTATGTTAACCAAAATGGAAAAAGTCAAATATGAGAAGTCAAAAAAACTGCTCTCGCCCTACTTTTGCCTTTTGCTCTCTAACATCAAAAATAATTTTTAAAAAAATGCATTTTCATGGAAAGCATTGTAGGTAGGGCCATCCAAACACCACCCACAAGTGAAAATTGTAAAAATAAAAATAAAAATAAGTAGAAAACCAAATACCCCATAAATATACTCTATTTAAATAACAGTTTCCCAACCCTAACTCAGATTATATACATTTAATACCAACAAATCTAGAATGCTCAAAGTAAAATCGAAGGAATAAATACAAAATATGTTTCAATGCTTTAGCGTTTGATGCAAAATTTGCAAAAAAAATAATAATAAAAAAAAGAGGAGAGAGAAAATTGGTGAGGACTTTGATCGACTATACTATGAACGGAGACGATGGAAGAGCAGATGGGCAAAGAGGAACCAAGTAATGTTAGGTAGCCTGAAAAATTAACCCAAAAATGTCCCGAAACGATGAATGAGTGGTTTGGATCACATATCTGATGTAATCGAAACCACTCATTTGATGTGATACAAACCACTCATTTATCATTTCGGGACATTTTTGGGTTCATTTTTCAGGCTACCTAGCATTATGGTTTAATTTTAGTGGGTTTTTTCAAAGATTGGAATATTATCTAGTGTGGTTATATTAGGTTAATTGTAGCCTTTCTTTTGTATTATATTGGAAAATTATCTGATGTGGTGACACCATCAAATGAGTTGAAACCTTACGTTTTGTATTCTGTGGAAACTTTTAGTGGGTTTCAAAGTTAGAAAAAATATCTAGTGCATGAGGGGTCAACCTCAATTATTATTATTATTATTTTATAAGTTCCCTATTATTATTATTTTTATAAGTTCCCTATTAAGGTTTGAAGTTTCCTATTGAGGTTCCGAGATGATTTGAAAAAGTTTCCATGCTCAGAATTTTGGCATGTTTAACCTTCTTCTGTTTTTTGATCATGTAAATTCCAACATTCAGTAAAGACTTTATTTGTGTGGTTCAATTACCATGCTTTTTAATCTTTTAATTAGTGTTTGTATCCGTTCAATGCAAGGGACAAAAAAAAATGTCACATTAATATTTTTTCGGCCATGTGTATCGGATGGGCACAATACTATATGATGAAAAATATAGTTTAATTATTTTCACGATCCCATATTCAATGCACATTCAGTAGCATTTTTCCTATTATATCCACAGGATAACATATAGTGGTCATATAGTGGTATGCACTTTTACACGGGACCAAAAAATTCACTTTGTTATTTTTTCGCTCTTGTATATCGAACGGGCATACTGCTAGTTAATAGAACAAAATTTATTGTGAATTTTTTGTTGTATCGTGCGTCAAACAAACACAAATCTAATTAATAGAAAATATAATTTTAAAAAACATCAACATAGGTTTTAGAAAACCAAAAAAGTAGATTTAATTTATCACTACTTTTTTTTTGACATAATTTATCACTACTTAAAACTCAACTCCTTTCCATCTAAAAAAAAAAAAAAACCCCCCTCAACTCTTCCCCTAAAATCTCCTTTATATTCTCTCTCCCCCTACTATTTCCTCCACCCCGGTTTTTTTCTACTCTCCCACTCCTCCTCCCCCTCCCCCCCCTCTCTCTCTCTCTCTCTCTCTCTCTCTCTCTCTCTCTCTCTCTCTCTCTCTCTCTCTCTCTCTCTCTCTCTCTCTCTCTCATTTATTTAAAAAAAAAACCTAAAAATTCTAGGAATTTAGGATTTGAATTTGGAGACTTATGAGACTTCAATACATTTGCTTAGTATATAGTAGTATAAATAAATAAATAAAAGTATAGATAAATAGATAGATAGATTTCGTCAAGACCTTTTTATTATTCTTAGCTAAGACTTTTTTGCTAGATTGACAGACCGATGTTGCTCCATCAACTCGAACCTGAGACCTCTCTCGTGGGCATTAAGGCTGAAACAGATTGCATTCTCGTAATTCATAGGGCGTAATTCGTTATCGCAATAAATAAACAACGGATTTTATAGGATTCTCACAATGCTATTTTTGTATATACTCGACTTGCGTCCCAAATTCTGGTGTGTATAAAGTTTCAAAACTTTGCACGGTGAGACTGCACAGTTTTTTCAGTACATGCCAATGGAAATGAGATTTACAAATCCACAAGGCCTCTAGAACTTCACGCGTAGAATAGATCACTAGCCTGAAATGATATCAAATGCAAATTTATGAACCCAAATTTTGGTTGTCTGATCACACTCGAAGTTATTAAAGAATTTGCCCTTTTGAGTGGAATTTATCAAGAACAGTAAAATAGAATCAAGAACAAGAGAGAGAGAATCCCGAGATGTAGAGAGAGAGAAAGAAACTCTGTATATTTTTCCCTTGATCGTGAAAATACAATGGAATCCAGTACATATATGTCCAGCTGTCAACCACTATCTAACCAACTAATAACAAACCATCTTACTCTCCACTAAACCATACTCAACTAACTAATGGCTAACTAATCAACTGGTGATGTGGCAGTAGTGGAGCTCTGATCTGCTACATTGGACTCCTTCACACTCCCCTGCAAACACATGGGAGGATTAGCTACCATGAGTTTGGACTTGAGGAGCTGAAACCTGGACACAGATAATGGCTTTGTGAAAATATCGGCTAGTTGAGCCTCAGAATTAATGTGATACAACACAACCTGATTATTCAGCACTTGTTCTCGTATGAAATGATAGTCAAGCTCAATGTGCTTAGTCCTTGCATGATATACAGGATTACACGCCAAAGCAATTGCAGACTTGTTATCACACCATAAAACATGAGGTGTAGAAGAAGGAATAAGCAATTCAGAAAACAATTGTTGCAACCAAACCAATTCACTAGCTGTTTGAGCCATGGCTCTATACTCAGCCTCTGTGGAAGATCTAGCCACTGTGTGTTGTTTCTTAGCACACCATGAGACCAAGTTATGACCCATGAACACACCATAACCCGTGGTAGACCTTCTATCAACTGGATCCCCTGCCCAGTCAGCATCTGCAAAGGCTGTGAGAGTAAGAGGCCCTTGAACAAAATGAAGACCTTGATTGATTGAACCTTTGATGTATCTAAGGATGCGTTTGAGAGCAATAAAGTGACTGAGCTTGGGTGCATGCATATGTTGACAAGCCACATTGACAGAAAAAGAAATTTCAGGTCGTGTCAAAGTCAAATATTGTAAAGAACCCACCAAAGTTCTGTATAAAGACACATCTTCTAAGGGTGAATCATAATCTGGTATTCCAGGCTTGACTGACGCAGGAGATTCAGACCCTTTACAGTCTATCATACCAGCTTTAGCAAGAAGTTCTGAAGCATACTTTGCTTGAGACAGAAAAATACCAGAAGAAGAAGATGTAATCTCAATTCCCAAAAAATAATTGAGAGTGCCCAAGTCCTTCATAACAAACCTTTGACTAAGCTTTTGAATGAGAGAAGTAATATAGGAAGAATCACTTCCTGTGATGACAATGTCATCTACATATATCAAAACCAAAGTAAGATGATTCCCTTGAGGCAAAAGAAATAGAGACGTATCTGCTTTACTGGATTGAAAACCAAGTTGAAGAAGATAGTTAGAAAACATAGAGTACCAAGCTCGAGGAGCTTGTCGAAGTCCATAAAGAGCTTTGGACAATTTACACACATAGTCGGGATGAACTGGATCTTTATATCCCAATGGTTGTTTCATGTAAACATCCTCTGAAATCACACCATGCAAGAAAGCATTGGACACATCCAATTGTCTAAGTGGCCACTTGTGATGTACTGCAAGACTGAGAATGACTCTTAGTGTTGGTTGTTTAATAACAGGACTGAATGTATCAAAGAAGTCCAGACCCACTGCCTGTTGATTACCATTAGCTACAAGCCGAGCTTTGTACCTTGCTACAGTGCCATCAGAGTGTTTCTTAATTTTAAAAATCCATTGACAGCCAATGACGTGCCCATGAGAGGGTGGAGGAACAAGAACCCAAGTCCCCTGTTTAACAAGTGCTTCATACTCTTCTGCCATAGCCTTTTGCCAAACAAAATGAGTAATGGCCTCAGAAAAATGAGTAGGTTCAGAAATAGGAAGGGAAGAAGAGGTAGAAACAACTAAAGAAAGAGGCTGTCGAGGTTTGAAAATTCCATTTTGAGACCTTGTTCTCATAGAATGAGAAGGTCCTGGTGTAGTAACAGGAACAAAAGAAGAAGATGCAACCAAAGGATCAGAAGAAGGAGAAACAGAAGCAGAATCAAAAGAAGGAGTTGGTATGACAGGATTAATAGGAACAGTGAAAGGAACAGAATCAAAAACAGGAATTGGGGTAGGAATTGGTGTAGAAACTGATGTGATTGGTAGAGAGGATTGAGTAGGAGGAAAAGACACTATAATATCTGAAAAACTAGTAAGAGGAACGGAAAATGTAGTAAGAGAACACTCAGTATTTGAAGAAAAAGAAGATTGAGAAACAAGAGACAAATAAGGAAAATGATGTTCAAGAAATTTGACGTGCCTAGAGATGAAGACCTTATTAGAAATAGGGTCAAAACACCTGTACCCTTTAGATAAGGGACAATAGCCTAGAAAAACACAAGTAGTAGACTTAGGAATCAATTTGTGAGAGTGATAAGGTTTAAGCCAAGGAAAACATGCACAACCAAAAGGCTTGAGAGCAAGATAGTCTGGTTTAATATGAAACAAGAGAACATATGGAACTTGAAAGTGCAAAGAAGAATGAGGAAGTCTATTGGCTAAGAAAACAGTTGTAACTAATGCTTCTAGCCAGAATTGAGGAGGCATTCCTGCTTGATCAAGTAAGGTGAGAGTTGTGTCCATTAAATGTCTATGTTTTCTTTCCACAACACCATTTTGCTCAGGAGTGTGTGGACAAGATGTCTGATGTAGAATACCACTAATGAGAAACAAATTAGTCAGATACTTGTTCACAAACTCTTTTCCATTATCAGACCTCACTGTTTTGACAGAAACTTGAAAATGTGTGTGAACATAAGCCTTGAAATGATCAAGAGTGGTCTTAACATCAGACTTATAGAATAAAGGAAATAACCAGCAATATCTGGTACAATCATCTATGATTAAAAGATAGTACCTAAACCCTTTTACAGAAGGAATAGGCGCAGGACCCCACACATCCATATGCAACAAATCAAAAGGCTTAGCAGACTTAGAAGCAGATAAAGGAAAAGGCAACTTGTGACTTTTGACTTTATTACAACTATAACAGTGAACATCAAATGGCTTAGACACAGGCAAAGCAAATTGCTTTATTAGAGACTGAAAAAGAGGTAAACTTGGATGACCAAGCTTTTGATGCCACAAAGTGGCAGAAGAAACAGACACAGGAGTAGACACAGTTTTATTGGTATGAAAAACAAGTGGAACCTGAGTAGAGTCAGACTTAGAGCAGCTCTGGATAGGATAGAGGCCCTGCTGACATGGCCCCTGGAATAGAACTTGGTGTGTTTGGTTGTCCTGAATGACATAACCAGAAGAATTGAAGGTTAGAGAACAATTATTGTCTTTAGCAAATTGAAAAACAGAGAGAAGATTATGAGTAATGGCAGGAGTATGAAGAACATTTGTAAGGTTAAACTTGGCCTTAGGTGTTGGTAGAATACCATTGCCAGAACACGAAACAGATAGAGACTTACCATTGCCAACCATGACTCCTCCCCCTGCTGTGTAAGGCTGAGGATGAGTTATATTACCCAAATCAGAAGTAACATGATTTGTTGCTCCACTGTCCAGATACCAATTTGGTGAAGTAGATGTACTGTGGTCATGTGCTACATTCCCTGTTCCTGGAGTATAAGCTGTGAATGCAGATACAGAAGGTCTTCCACTGCTAGTAACAAACTGAGACTGTCCAGAATTAGGACCCACAGAAGGAGAAAATTGCCCATGATAGCCACCACCATAACCAGCTGTGTTCCCATGGCCAAATTGCACCAACGGAGACTGTGTGGGCCTTTGATACAAAGGAACTGGTACTGAAATTGGAAAAGAACCATCAGATCTCCACACATTAGGAGATTGCAAACCTGCTACAGAAGATACCTCAGGTCTCCACATGTTTGAAGACTGAAAATCAGCAGGAGAATAGCATTCTGAGGGTGAAAACATCATGCCCGGTGCTGTAAAACCAGAGACTTGTGTTGTAAGTGTGTTTCTATAATGACAAGTACGAGCTGAATGATTATCCTTGCCACAAATTTGACAAGCTGTCCTTTGAAAAGAAACAAATCCTTGTCCCCTTGATCTATTTCGATTACTATTATTGAACCTGTTACTAGGTTGTGGAAAGAATGGTGCCTGAGGAAACATTGGTTGAAACATTTGAGCTTGTGATGACTGAAAGTTTTGTAATGGAGAAAATGGAGCTTGGTTGTAAAAAGGCTGAAAATTCTGTGATGCCTGAATATTCTGAGGCTGAAAAGTCTGAGAACCCTGTGCAAACGATGGCTGAACCACAGATGTAGAAGGAATCATGGAAGCATTAGAAGTTGAAACACTATTTCCATGCTGAGATAGAGTGCCTTGAGAAGAAGAACTAGCACCAGAGACACTAAGTTCCTGCAATTTTTGTGTAGCCACAAACACACTACTAGTTCCATTATCTGCCTTAGACTTATGAGCTTGCTGTTCCTCAGCTTTCAAGATTGACTCTAGTTCATGAAACTTCAAATCTCGATGTGTTCTCAAAGTCTGTTTTAAAGAACCAAATTCCTCCTCTGGTAAACCATTGATAGCATGAAATACCATATCATCATCATCTACAACATAACCGACTGCACTTAATTTCTGTCCACAGATCTTGATGTCATCGATGTACTTTTCCATAGTACCAGTCTTTGAAAAACTATACAAAGTCCTCTTAAGTTCATGGAGATTTGATCGAGACAGAGAATTAAACCTATTTTCCAGACTATTCCAAACATCAGAGGCATGTTCTAGCCCTAGAACTAGTGGCAAAGTAGACGATGATAAAGTTGCAGTCAAGCAAGAAAGTAACTGATTATCAATGAGCGTCCAAGAAAGAAATGCAGGATTAGTCACTAAATTGTTACTTGCGTCTCTGATTTGCAAAGGCGGTGAAGGAATTGTACCTTTCACGTACTCAAAGAAACCATTAGCCCTAAGAGCATTCAAGACTTGAGTTTTCCACAGAAGGTAATTATCAGAACTCAGTTTGATTGTAACCAGAGAGTGAAAGTTAGATACCAGAAAAGCCAGGGCTGCGGGCATTGTAACTCCATTTTCGCTTGAGGTTGTAGTCGAAGACATTTCTGTGAAGAACTTTGTCTAGATCAAAAAAATTAACGAAGAAGAAGATGTAGATCTTGGATCGTTGAATTGGACTCACGTCGTGGTAGCTCTGATACCATAAAGAATTTGCCCTTTTGAGTGGAATTTATCAAGAACAGTAAAATAGAATCAAGAACAAGAGAGAGAGAATCCCGAGATGTAGAGAGAGAGAAAGAAACTCTGTATATTTTTCCCTTGATCGTGAAAATACAATGGAATCCAGTACATATATGTCCAGCTGTCAACCACTATCTAACCAACTAATAACAAACCATCTTACTCTCCACTAAACCATACTCAACTAACTAATGGCTAACTAATCAACTGGTGATGTGGCAGTAGTGGAGCTCTGATCTGCTACATTGGACTCCTTCACAGTTATGTATCTACTTATCATCTTTTTGCCCTTGCTCGGTACGTAGTTCCATTGCAGGTTTTTTGGGGGGTTTCAACGCCATGCGGATAAGCATAGCTGTCCATATCTCCGGTGCCAAATTCATTGTGTGCCAGAAAGATTTAAACCCATTAACCACCCTCATAAGCATTGAGGTTCCGCTTGTTTGAATGTAAAAGATTTTACATGAAAATGTATTTTCTAAAATTCTGCTCCTGTGTTTGGTTGGTCCAATTTTAGTTTTTCCAAAGCAATCACTCATCGAACCACTTGGCCTATTTTAGTTTAAAACTCGGAAACAGGAGAAAGATAGGAGAGAGATGAAAGAAATTTAGCCCAGCCTTGGTTGGTTTGCTTTTAATTGAGAGAGAGAGAGAGGGAGAGAGAGAGAGAGAGAGAGCACTCTCTTTTGCACGTGTTCACGTGGCAGTGGCACCGCTTGGGATGAGTTACGAGACGAAATCCTTCCAACTAATTCAAATGAGGTGATCGTGGAATGGGCAACCGGATGGGTATGCATTGGAAAACAACTTACGGGCGGTTGGACTGTAAATCATTTTACAGCCAAAGAGGTAAAAGATTTTCATAAAAATCATTTTTGGGGCTTTTCAACAACCAAACATCGGAAATCATGTAAAATATTTTTGGCAAGAATATTTTACAGGCAAACACACGGAGCCTGAGCGTCCCTGGGAGGGGAAAAAAAACAGAAGTCCAGTGGTTATCATGATTCTACTAATGTAACAACTCACAGAAAAGGAAAAAAAAAACGTCGTCCATCTGCTTCATTCTTTGGGATCGTTGCCTAATTTCAGGGCACGCAATATGAACGCGAAGAATTCTTTAGACAAAACACCAAAAAACATGACGAAGATATCCACCCAAAATGCGAAGTATGTCTCAGAAGTCATGAAATGGATCTCAGACAAGGCAAGAAATCACAATTTTGAGAAGATTATGTAGTTACTGATGCATCATAGCTCGGGCTCGCCAAATAGTCAAATGGAGCAACAAAGCACGATAATGTAACAGCCATCAAAGAAGATCACTTAATGGCATATAAAGAATCCCTCCTGACGACACAGTTGTTTAACAGAACATCATACACAGCGTAATTGAGAAATTTTCACAATATTTGACTACACCACACCATTAGTTGGGACTTTCTGCCTAGACTCTCAGCAAACGTGAACTTTTTTACCCCAACAAACAATATGCATATTGCAATTCAGTCAAGTGAACTCAGGTGGACTATTAACTTCGAAACCTACCAACTTTTGTTGCATCTGAAGTACCTTTTGTATTTTAACTGCACCAAAGCAAAACTTCTATAGTGATTCAACATAATCTTCAAGAGTGAGTTCTTTTTAGTTGATAAGAGCTCCACCACAAGATACACCTACTAGAATCTACTGAATTGAGGCAAAAACAACTCTACCCTAACAGTACCGGGATCTTGTCCCAGGTTAGAGGTTATGGGTTCAAACAGCTAGGGGTTACTGTTGTTTTTAGTAGTGCCTGCTGGAACACACACACCCGGGGAGAGAGAGAGAGAGAGAGAGAGAGAGAGACCTCGGGTTCTGATGTGTTTCTTGACTGAGCTTTGTCGTTGAAAATTCATTCAACAACCACATCTTCAAGAAAAATATCGGCTGCTTTTGTTATATCCCGGGAAAGGAAAATGCGAACCCTCAAACCCTTATCTAAGAGTATGAATTGAAAAAGACCTTCAGTGGGGGCAGAAACAACAGCACGCATGTCAAAGGATTTCCATCCCAATGGATTCGACGATTTATCTTCAGGTTTCGTGGCTTCACTAGCTGACTCTGAAGCTTGTTCAGATACTGCTGCTATCTGAAACGAAACGGAAGTGCTGTTTGCACATTATTCATGCCCGTTATGAATATTTTGCTCAACCCTAAAACTTAAAGTGACATCAAGCAAACTTGTATACAGAAATAGATATCCAAGAAAATCAGCAAAATCATCTATTAAGACTCCAAATAATCTGCCCGAAAGCATATCAAGCAGGCCAATTACATGCTGGTGCCACAAATACATTATGTAGGCAATACACACATGTTTAGTCGTCATCCATTGCTCATCCTTAATATGGAACATCATGACCGAATTGTTTTGAATAGTCAATGTGCTTCAACTCTGCTGCACCACAAAATATCACGAGCTTCTCAGCGATTGCTCTGAGAACGAATATTCCAATAGGCACCCCTTACCTTTGAGGCAAAGTGAAATCAAGAACCAGCAGTTAATGTGTTCGACATAGAGGATATGAACAATCAGAAGCAACTTTCGGGCAGACAACGTACACCCAAAAGTTTATGAGTTTGCCAAATCCATGTGCATCACAAAGAGAAATGATAATAAAAGTTTCCAACTTTCTAATTGTCTATTTTTCAGGCAAAGTGAAATCTAGAACCAGCAGTTAATGTGTCCAACATAGCGGATATGAACAATCAAAAGCAACTTTCGGGCAGACAACATACACCCAGAAGTTAATGAGTTCACCAAATCCATGTGCATCAGAGATTGGACTATTGAATGAGTTGCCAGAGATGGAGCCGATTTGCGATATAGTCGAAAGGAGCCCGCTCCTTTTCAGTGAATTCCAAGGGCTTCTTTGAAAGCTTCTTCTTCCCATACTCTATCCAAGGGTTCTAGCTATGGCTTGCTTGCTTGCATGGGAGATAGGGGTTGCTTACTGTCCCATTACTTACAATCATCCATGGGAACTTTGAACTGAAACTGATGACTGACTCGAACGAGAGTATAGATAGAAAAAGGGGTACAATAGCAGGCTGACTGACTCACTGGTTAGAGCATAGGGCTGACTTGATAGATGGTTTGTCCCAATCCTATCCTTACTAGAAGACATTTCGGACCCGGAGAAGCCTAAGCTTCATAGGGCCACCAACATCTACATCCCATCCTGAACTTCACCAGACTGCCATTTCATTTCGAACGGACTCCATCCGAATCTACGAACCCTTTCAGACTTCCTAAGAACTCCATCTGAATCTACAAACCTTTCAGAATTCCTACGAAAAGGCAGATGATGGCTGCCATGATGGAATGCTATGCCATGGTCAGGGAAGAAAATTCCCAAGAGAGAACAAAGAGATTCATTTCCCATCAGATATTGAATGTTGCCATGAGACCGGCGACCATCTTGCTGACCAAACTAGCCTAACAAACGGCTACTTCTACTTCTCTACACAGGTAGCCAGCCCACAAAAGAATGGAAGTAGAACTGAAGAGCGGAAACCGTAACAAAACTTTCGAACTTTCTAACCGTCTATTTTTCTTCAAGAAAAATGTGATCCATTTTTTGACGAGGTCCGAGAACATAATTGGATGAATTAAGGCTTGAAGTTTAGATCAAGTCAGTCACTTTAACAAGGGATGCACCATTTTCTTACTGATCTCTGTGAGGTTTCAGAATCAAGGATATGGGGCCCCTCAATGAGATAGGGTATGGACCTAACCTAACTTACCATAAAAAAAAACTCCACTTTTGATTGACTTGAACACGTAAATTGGCCACTTTACCCTTACAACTCATGAAATTTGGTATTTTGACCTTAGAGTAAGAAAATGAGAAAAATACACTCGTATTAGCAGCCAAGCAAAAACTGTGCTTAAAATATCAAAATACCCTCAAAAGAAGTTCGGTTGAAAATTGAGGTGCAAGTAACCTGTTGTAGTAAGTTCATGGCTAAGGCTCCATGCAAAACTTTTTAACTTGTATAAGTCTGGTGAAGGCCAGCTAACAAATAAAGTAAAAATTACATACAAGTGATTCAGGCATAGGAAATGCTAAGTACTCAAAATAAATAAATAAATAAATAAGACATTAAATCTCAGTTGGAAAACAACAACTGACCAAAATATGTTAAAGGCCTCAAGCAGATGTACATATGGAGATTAGAGAGCATAAAACTAGATAGATAACATAGAGAAGAAAAGGTGAAAATAAACTACCAGCCGTTCTAACCGATTCCACCTCATAGAGCCATCACTACGGATAAAAAGTTCCATCAATATTCTGCTCATATTGGGAGTTGGGTCTGCCAAAAGTCTCCCAATGACAAAAGGATATGCACTCTCAACAACTTTGAAATCAGGATCCAAGCTTTTGCAGTCCCTTCAAGCTATCCCAGTGCTCTTATAACCAGGGCATAGTCAGGCGGGAGAGAGAAGTTAAACTCATACATCACATCATACAGTTGGTCAATTATGGCCTCAAAGAGAATATGATAAACTAATTAAAGCTCTGCACTTGGATGGCACTATAAAGGACAAACTTTGTAATATTGACATGGAGGACAAATCAGGGAAATAAAAGACATTCATAGGCCTGGCAGAATATTATGCTAAAATTAACATTTTGGAAATTTAAAGGTTGAAAATCCAATTCAAGCAGATCAAAGGATTTAGTGGAAGAATCCAACTTGTTAGTTTAGTTACTGAAATGGAAATTGGCAAAACATACTCTCCCGAAATGTGCACTGTGCACAAAGCTATGCTAAATTCAAAAGATATAAGTTCATCATTCTTGTTAATATCTCTTGCCTCGGCCCAGCTTAAGGCTAATATAAAATTTGTATACTGTATACACCCATGACCAAAAAGATAGAGACGTGATAACCCCCTTCTCTTCCCCCTTTCCCAATTTCTTTTGTAAGTCAAAGCTCCATAGAACTTTTGCAGAACAAATGAACTATACACGCTCGTGAATGCCAACTTAGCAACAGAAATCAAGTCATTGCTCAGTTAAACTGTTGAAAACCAAAAGAGCCAAAACTCGATTAGAGTGCGTAATATATTGAAAGGTGCACCGAGCCTAGTGGAAGTATTTATGGTTTCAAACTAGTTTTGATTGAGCAGCTCACTAATGATGGAATCTAAATCACGTATTCAACCATTTTGGGCAGCTCACTTTGTCATTAATCAGTGCACAATCTCTCCATGTTAGTTACTGAGAGCTTAGGAAATATCAACAAAGTGAGCATGAGCTGCCTAAAAATTGTAATAGATCAACTAGTAAGTTGGTTCACAAAATCAATCAATATATGCGGAAAAAGTTCAGTATGAGAGCATTTCTCATGTTAATGTTAGAGAACAAAAGTGTAAGGGGCTAAAAGTCCAATCTTCTAGAATCAGCAGATAAAAGTCCAACGTCCACATTTGGATGCTATCACCTTGGTTCGAACTTTTATTGACCTTAGTTTCACATATCCAGAGGTTTATAACTTTATATTACAATAATAAGGCATTAGTTACTAAGAGGTTTTTATTGTTTACTTCTTCTGAGGTATATATGTATTGCATTATGTAGTGCAATACGAAACTTGCTTTCCAACACTATAATAAAATTGGTCCAACTGCCTAATCCTATGACTCCTATCTTTTGGATATTGCGTCAGCTTCCAGAACAGAATTTTGACCTTTACTCCGGCGTCCCGCTTGTGTCCTATCAATTTTAGTTCGTAATCTTCTTTTACCATTTCATTCTTAATTATTCTACTTCTCATGGTCTAAGAAGCACGGATACGGGTACAGACACTTAACACAAGAAAAACAGTTACGCAAATAAATTTTCTAGATAACTAGGACATGAACAGACACTTTGGGAACACGTTGAATATACATTTTGCCCATATCATTCTACATTTTTATGAAATAAAAACTACATGAAACTAGGATAGACTACAAACAATATCAACATTATTTATGTATAGAAACAGAAGTCATTATATAAGTATTCATGAACTAAGCATTCATAGCAATTTTTGAACCTGACCGAACTTTTTCCAATCGCACCTTCTAATGTGTTGCTAATGTGTCCTCTTGTATCCAACTTAAAAAACTTGCTAAAAAATAGGACGCGCATTGAGTTGTGGCCGATGCTTGTCCAGAGTGTGTTTGCGCTCCTTAGCTCACAACCGTGGAGACAACGATTAGACTGATATCTGCCTCGACAAACAAGTGCTCTCTTTCTTAGCTAAGAACCCCACTAAGCTCTCTCTTCTTCACGTTGCACCATACACGACTGAGTTAGCTGCATCAAGATTGAATTCTACCCCCAACAACAAACTTAAATATATACACTCCCTCCACCCCAAAATTTTGGCTCCTTTTCTGTGAATCGAACATCTTAAGGGGATACCATAATTACTTCTCCAAACATAAGGATTTCCAAAATTACCCTTTAGCTGAAATCCATTGCGTTTTTCCCTCCACATTTGAAATTCGAATAAGAGGAGGTAGGGAAAAGTCAAAATATTTCAATTTGTTCTTCTTGACTAGTCAAAATGGACAAACACCCCCAAAAGGACAAATGGACCAAAATTTTGGGACTGAGGTAGTATAAAAATCAGCGAAAAGGGGCCATCTCCATGATGAGCTTGCTGTTAGAAAACTATAGGGTGTGAGGCTTCATATTGAACAGGTGTTGGACATATCCCTCATCCTACTCAGTTTATATCCTTTCTTTTCTTCGCCTCCACAATTTCCCCTAGTTTATTGTTATAAAAATTCAAGTAGGCAAACACATGATTACTTCAAATGGTTGAAAGATCTGTCACTGAAAGATACAATCTTGGAAGAACCTCCCAAATTTACTTGCCAAACTCATGTGCATTGCTGAAGCACAAGCCATAGAGGGAAGCATTATTTCTTCCCCCAAAGCCCAGTAAGGTGCTTTTGAGTGTTGACTATACCCATAAATATAACTTAAATCAGTACACTACTACACTACAATATTGTAAAAAATAGAAACTGGAAAGAATTTGAATGTCACTGGCACAACAAAAGACCAAAGAATGCACCATAACAGACCATATAACAAGCAAATACTGCTGCGAACCTGGAAATCTCGAGATTGTCTGGTCCCATCGCCAAAGGATGATTGCAAGGCATCCGAAACTGCTTTTATGCCAACCCCCTCAGGAATAAATCCAAAACAAAGAAAGTCATTTGCCAAACCCAGAGAGTCCCCATTAACAGAGTGCACTAGCTGAAAGAAACAAAAAGTCGTAACAGATGCAGAACTTCAAATGGTTGCACAACACAATAGAGGGGGGAGGGGGGAAGAGAAAAAAGAAAAAGAAAGCCAAAAATGGTGTCCCAAGAGAAAAGACTACTGATCTTCTGGAGAAAAGTGCAGGTTTAAGTACAGCTACAAATCAAGAAGTGCAGAAAAGAGTTTTCTATATTCTTGTCAGCACTCTTTTCGGGTGACAATCAGCACTCTTTTCGGGTGACAATCACGTTCCACACTCTACAGTTGAATCAAAACCAAAAGAAAAAGGAAAGAAGATAAAAATCATCAGACAACCATTTCAGCTTCCTTTACAGTTGCAGGAATCCCTATATCCAGTCTCATAGTGGACTTGTATTGCTCAGGGACAGCAGCACCACCCTGCACACAGATTTCCACCACCGCAGGGGCTTGACCATAGAAGTTCCTAAGCTCTCTTTGCAAACCTGGCTCATTCAAATCAGGAACGTGCCACACGTATCTTGGCGGTATCAAATCGTCAATCACCGCCTTCTGCCACCCATGCTGCCCATTCCGTTGCTGGTGCTTGTAGGCTCCACAGTTCTGTGCCTTGTGTCCACACGCCCCCACATGAACCTCACTGCAATATCCACAAACCCTAACCGGATAAACGCCCATTAGCTTCTTCGCTCCTCTCTTCATTGTTTCCCATGCTTGGAGGGTTTCCTCAGCAAGAAAGGCAATCTCTTCATCATTTGATGGTGCTACTATCTCTTGATTGGGTAGTTCAGTTAATAACGGTATCTTTGGAGCTTCTGGGTCAAGATCCGGTAGATCACTTTCATCTGCATCAATAAATTCGCTCTTTGCAATGTGGATTACGGGTTTCCTCCTCCTTTTTGTGGGATATTCAGGTAAATCTACCCCAGCTTGGATGCAGAGCTCAACTACTGCTGGAACCCGGGGTATTGAAAATCTCTCTTCATGAGGTATGCGCTTTCCAAGTCGATCGTAAAGGTGGTAGGCTTCCAGTGGGACCAATATGTCTTCAACAAATGCATTTGTCCAATCGTGAACTCCCTTACGTGCTGGAGCTCCTGGACCTCTACATGACTTGAATGGGTGCCCAACAGGTCCAACATGGATTTCGTTACAACCCCTGCAAAGGGGTAGGTTGGGCATTGTCACGTAAGCAGTTACTTATGAGAACCAATGTTCCTTAAGGAACAGAGATGCCAATGTTCAACACATGGAACGCACAGAACCTTTGTATTTAGACTCTTCAAAATATAACCACCCCCATGTCGCTACTTCCGGAAGGGTGTAATATGTGTCAGATACTTTGCACATGACACTTACTCTATTTAGTTTTTAATGGCTCTAAAATGAATAAGATGCTCTTCTAACAAAATATTCTTTACCAAAAAAAAACAATATAGGCCCTTTTTTGCCAGTCCGCGTTCAACAAACACGGAAAGAAAGAAATTATGAAATTATTTTGTCAGAGAAATTCCAAGCTCATACATAAGGCATTCTACAGGTACAGAGAAATGGAGAAAGAAATTACTTGCAAGCATGTATAGGTACTGCTTTTAAGAGCTTTTTGAGATTGTTGATCAATAATGTTCTTGCATTCAACACATTGTATGCAAGTGGAATTAGACTTTTGACAAGCAACCCATTCTTAGGGGGAGGGACTGGTCTTTTAGGTTTGCCTCTACTATTCTTGAATCTCTCCCTGGCAGCTCGCCTTAGCTCCAGTATGGGTGTCGGAAAAGGTTTCTTCTCCTTCTTTGAGAGGTACTTGGGCAAATCAGCATTTTGGGGATGGTTGCATCTGACAACCAAAGGATGGTGTGGAGCCGTATTCAGTGATGGAATCCTGAACTCCACTTTAAGTTTGAGTATACTCCCACAGTACTGCGAAATATAAGAAAGGCAAGAAATTAAAACAGTTCCAAAAGTAGTGACATCCAAGGAAGTGGGTGTTTTCCTTCTTGTGTTTGACAAGTTAGGAACAGTATCAAGTAAGCATAGGCTTACGTCAAACTGCACATTGCTTAATAATATGTCCTCAAAGATTGCTAACGGTAAAAGGATAATACTTAAAATAGTCTTACAGCAGCCAAGATGTATCTCGGAACAAATTTCATGATACATACGTGAGAAACCAGGAAGGCTTTCGAGATGATTTTAACATTTTTCCTTTGGTTAGAGCCAGTCCTATGACTTATAGTCCGAACAATTGTTTTCCTTATACTATACTAGGGTACACTCAATTTATGACATTGATCTAAGAGCGAGAGACTATCTACAATCACAAGCAATAAATTTGTAACACCACTTGTTTAAGTACGAGAGTGATTAAATTCCATTATTTCCACTGGAGTGACTGGTTTACCAAATAGCTTGGACTAAGAAATTGGCACTCTTTGGTGTACCCAATTGATGTTACAGAAGTAGCTAGAGAAGTCTCTCAGAGTAAGTAAATAATAGTTAATACTCCTAGACCGAGTTCGCAGAGAAAAGCACACAAGGTCCAAACACATAAATGCATGTACTGTCATATCCAGTTATTTTTCTTAGTGTTCCTGAAAAACCATACTAACTTTACTTAAAGCTCCTCTTTTAAGCATTAAAGCGCATTTTGTGTCTTATTTTGTGTATAAATAGGTCATTAGCTACCTCACATCCTGTCACAGAGAAAAAACGAACTCAGAAGGATAGGTAATGGAGAGGTTGAACAACAAATTTTAATAGAAGGGCGCAAAAGAAACCCGACCCTCTCCCAAAAAAAGACTGTAATATGCAGATTTAAGAATCCTCTGATGGAAAGAAAGAATTCAAATGACGCAATGAGAGACTTTCATTGCTTTCGGGTGGGCCAGATAAATGCACTTAGTGACTTGATTTCAAATGAACTAATCAAAGAGTGTTATGTTGCACATTGAAGAGGATTCTGTAGATAAATGTTTACTAATTCCCTAAGACAAATCAAACAGCACTTAATGGTTGTTTGTAGCTTGTGGATAGAAAAAGAGCAAAGGTGCACACATATGGTGTAAAAAGCCAGTACCTTCAAAGAATCAAGTGAGCTACGACTAGGGAATTGGTCGGATTTCAGACAACCCAGTTTGGGTGTTAAAGCCTTCCCTTTTCCATGCGGGAAGACTGAAGCAACAAACCGTGGTTGAGGATAAACACAATCCATACCTGAAATAAAATAAAATAAAAAGGTACAATTTAGATCATTCAGAAAATCTCATTTCAGTTACTAAAAAACTGTGCAGTCTCACCGTGCAAAGTTTTGAAACTTATACACACCAGAAGTTCGTACGAAAGTCGAGTATATACAAAAAGAGCATTGTGAGAATTCTATCAAATCAATTGTTTATTTATTGCGATAACAAATTAAAAAGGCAGGGCAATGAAAGAATGCAATCCGTTTCAGCCTTAAAGAATAGGGCTTGCACCAGGTTTTTACAATAGAATGATCTTAAAGTAACAGAGAAGAAGATATTTGATCCTCAAGATAAATTCCTTCAGGTATGGAATCAACTTTTTGTTGCATCATGCATTTTGGCAGTATTTGTGGATCCTCTGTTTTTCTATCTTCTAGGTATAGACCAAAAATTGGCAATCACAGCTACAACATTCCGAACAGTAATTGATGCTTTCTACTACCTTCTTCAAATGGCACTGCAATTCAGAACAACTTACATTGCCCCAATGTGAGAGCCCACCTTGGCTAAGTCCCACGTCAATAAGATGTGGGAAGTGAACATGGTATATAAATGATTCCGGCTGGTTACTTTATAACTGAGGTTAACCTTTTAGCCACGTGGATGAGGCTAAGCGTTAGTTGGTCAGCTGACGCGGGTCATTACAATTGGTATCAAAGCACAAGCATAACCCTGGTCTACATGGTAGGAGCCACCTCTAGAATCTAGTACGAACGCATTGATGTGCTGTACAAAACTAAGTGCCACACTATAACCACCAGGAAAAGGTTGCTGGGCCAATGCAACGAGAACGTTGCATCATAAGGTGGGGACATTGTGAGAGCCCACCTTGGCTACGTCCCACATCGGTAAGATGTGGGAAGTGAATATGGTATATAAGTGATTCCGACTAGCTATTATATGACCTGAGGTTAACCTTTTGAGCCACGAGGTTTAGGCTAAGGGTTAGTAAGTCAGCTGGCGCAGGTTGTTACACCCATCTTCTCGGGTTTGAGGATAAACACAATCCACACTTGAAATCAGAACAAAATTTGCTTCAAATGATCTTAATATGTACCACCAAAAAACAAAAATAAAACAATCAATTTCATTGGAAGAAGAGGTCATTAAAACAAACATATTAATGGACTTGATTATTAATCCAATTCACTGTATTAGTTCGGCTAGGATTTCACTGTAACAACCCGCTCCAGCTAACCTGCTAACCATTCGCCTAACTACGTGACTCAAAAGGGTAACCTAAAGTTATGCAGTAGCTGGTGAGCGTTCCTTATAAACCATTTCATGTTTTCTACAACTCTCGATGTGGGACTTGATTCCCAAATTGGGTTCTCACAATCTCCCCATCTTATGATGCAATATCCTCATTGCATTGGCCAAGCAACTTTCCCCTGGTGGCCATGGTGTGGCACTTATTTCCGTACAGCACAATAGAGGTCGCCCCCACCATGTAGACTAAGGTTAAGGTTGTACTCTGATACCAACTGTAACGACCCGCCCCAGTTGACCTACTAACCATTCGCCTAACCACGTAGCTCAAAAGGTTAACCATACAGAGAAAAAGACAACCTACGTAGGATGTTGACGGGAACTGAAAATTGACTATGGATTTGTCAGTGATTAGTGAAGCCGATACATAATCGGATTACAAAAGTTGGGACTAGAGTGAGGGGAGAGAGAGAGAGCGCACGCGCGCTAAAGAGCATTTTTTTTGGAAAAATTCTTCCAATGTTCCTCGCATCTTTGACATGCGAGGTCATGTCAAAAAACTACATCCTATCACTGCAACTGCACGATCTTAGCTCTAAGAAGTGAGTTTCTTAGTTTGAGATGTAGTTCTTCGACATGACCACGCATGTTGAAGATGCGAGTAACATTGGAAGCATTTTTCCAAAAATAACCCTCTCTCTCTCTCTCTCTCTCTCTCTCTCTCTCTCTCTCTCTCTCTCTCTCTCTCTCTCTCTCTCTCTCTCTCTCCAATCGCGGCTTGCTTTTGTAATTTGATTATGCATCGGCTTCACTGACAAATCCATAGACAATTTTCAGTTCCTCTGAACAATAAGTCGCCTCTTTCTCATGTTGCTTGGTTTCACCTTCATTTAGGTTTCTTTGCGTTGCGCAGAGAAGCAATGAAATCCTTGCCGAACTGATATGGTGAATTTGATTAATATTCAATTGATTATTTTATCTTTGTTGTTTCCTTTCTGTTTTTTGGTGGTACATATTAAGATCATTTGAAGGAAATTTTGTTTTGATTTCAGGTATGGATTGTGTTTATCCTCAACTGCAGTTTGTTGCTTCAATCTTCCCGCATGAAAAAGGGAAGACTTAAACACCCAAACTGGGTTTTCTAAAATCCAACCAATTCACTAGTCGTAATTCACTTGATTCTTTGAAGGTACTGGCTTTTTACACTATATTTGTGCACCTTCGCTCTTTTTCTATCCACAAGCTAAAAACAACAATTAAGTGCTGCTTGATTTGTCATAGGGAATTACTGAATTAGTAAATATTTATCTACAAAATCCATGAGCAACATAGCACTCTTTGATTAGTTCATTTAAATCAAGTTTCTAAGTGCATTTAATTGGCCCACCTGAAAGCAATGAAGGTCTCTCATTCTATCATTCGAAGTTTTTCTTTCCATCAGAGGATTCTTAAACCAACATATTACAGTCTTTCCTCAGGAGATGATTGGGTTTCTTTTGCACCCTCCCATTAAAATATGTTGTTCAACCTCTCCATTACCTATCCTTTCATGTTTGTTTTTTCTAGCTAACGACCTACATATACACAAAATAAGACACCAAATGCGCTTTAATGCTTTCAAGAGGAGCTTTAAGTAAAATTAGTATGGTTTTTCGGGAACACTAAGAAAAAATAACCGGATATGACAGTACATGCATTTATGTGTTTGGACCTTCTTGTGTGCTTTCCTCGGCAAACTTGGTCAAGGAGTATTAACAATTGTTTTCTGACTCTGAGAGACTTCTCTAACTACTTCTGGAACATCACTTGGGTACACCAAAGAGTGCCAATTTCTGAGTGGTTTATCATGGAAGTCCAATCTATCAAGTAAACCAGTCCCTTTAGTGGAAATACTGTAATTTTAACTCCCGTACTTATATATGTGGCGTTACAAATTTATTGCGTGTGATTGTTGATAGTCTCTCACTCTTAGGTCAATGCCATAAATTGAGTGTACCCTAGTATAGGAAAAGGAAAACAATTGTATGGGACTATAAGTCATGGAACTGGCTCTAACCAAAGGAAAAATGGTAACATCATCTTGAAAGCCTTCCTGGCTTCTCACTTATCTCATCATGAAATTTGTTTGGAGACACAGCAGCTGCTGCAAGACTATTTTAAGGATTATGATTTTAATGTTAGCAATCTTTTGAGGAGATATTATTAAGCAATGTGCAGTTTGACCTAAGCCTATGCTTACTTGTTCCTGTTCCCAACTTATCGAACACAAGAAGGAAAACACTAACTTCCTTAGATGTCACTACTTTTGGAAGTTGGAACTGTTTTAATTCTTGCATTTCTCATATTTCGCAGTACTGTGGGAGTATACTCAAACTTCAAGCGGACCCAAGCCCGACTGAAACTCTCGTCGGGCTTCCACCGATGCTAATTAGATTTGGGAAAATGACGGCCAAAGACATGTTTTGATAATTAATACCCGCCAAGGACATTTTTAGCATTAACAATTGTTCTTAGCATGTCTTTGGAGGGTATTAATTATCAAAACAAGTCATGGGCTGTCATTTTCCCATTGGATTTTTTGATCAGGTCGGCGGGTTGGGCTGGTAGTTTTGGGCCATTAATTTTCAGTCACAAATCACAAAACACACAATCAGAGTCACAAATTATATCCCAAGTCTACAAGTTCACTAAGAACTGAATCCATCACAGAAAGTAGCACTCGACTAAAAGCATTCACAAGAAGGATCTCATCAAATAAAAGGCACAGATGTGTGTGTGTGTGTGTGAGAGAGAGAGAGAGAGAGAGAGAGAGAGAGAGACTTACCACTGTAGACTGTAGAGTATCACAGTCGCTCGACGGAGGTCCGGAGTCACTGAGTCAGGTGAAAGAGAGAGGAAATGGTGGTGGGGAGGAGCCTGTGCGGGAATGGATGGGGCCTGAGGAAAATAACAAAGTTCTTTTTCTTTTGTTAGTTTTGTATTTTGGGATTGGCAGTGTCCCTTATTGTAATGTGTAAGTTTTGGCTGGATTTGATATAATATTGGAATGATTTGGTTTGCTTGAAAAAAAAATTTATTGGATAGTAGTAAATTTTCTCTCCTATTTTTCTTTCATTTTCATTCCATTTTCTTTTCATTTCCTTTCTTTCATTTTTCCTAAGTTCCAAACAAAGCATTAGGGATTTTCTTCTTTTATACAGTATGTAGATAGTCTGTCAATTTTCTAGACAACGGATGGGCCAATTTAGCAAAATGTGGATTGCAAATAGAAACCCCTAGAAAATTAATTTGTTCCCCCAACTTACGGTTTTTCTTCTGTTTTTTTAGTTGGATGATGTAGTTCTTCAACATTCCTCGCATGATGGGAGGAAAATTGAAAGTATTTTTTCACAAAAAAAAAAAACCTCTTTAGCTCTCTCTCCCTTCTAGTCCCGGATTTTGTATCGGCTTCACTGACAAACCATAGTCAATATTCAGTTCCAAGCACCAATTGAGAACCAACAAGCATGCGGGGCCCACTCCGGATTCCGCTCAGATGATCCAAGTTGTCCAATAATTTTACAAAAAATTGAGTGGGTCTCGTGAAAAATTAGCTCAATCCGATATGTGTAGATATTCGATCCAATCTTTCATTTTTTTCATTCAGATTTCAGATAATCCGTGTGAAACCCGGAGTGGGCCCCACGTGCCCGTAGATTCCCGGTCAGTGCTCTAACCGTCGGTGGCCTTTAGCATTTTCAGTTCCCCTCAACATCATGCGATAACTTGTCCCTTTCTTTGTCTGATGCTGCTGCTTGGTTTCACCTTTATCATTTGGGTCTCTTTGTGTTGCATAGAGAAGCAATGAAATCCTAACCGAAATAATACGATGAATTTGATTAATAATCAAATCCATTAATCTGTTTGTTTTATTGACCTCTTCTTCCAATGACATTGATATTTTTTTTTATCTTTATTATTTTGTTTTTTGTTTTTGGTGGTAAATATTAAGATCAGTTGAATCAAATTTTGTTATGATTTCAGGTATGAATTGTGTTTATCCTCAAACCGAGAAGATGGGGCAATGTAAGCTATTCTGAATTGAAGTGCCATGTGAAGAAGGCAAAAAGCATCAATTGTTGTAGCTATAATTGCCATGCCAATTTTCGGGCTATACCTAAGACGACTGATTGAAGACTAGAAGAAAGAAAAACAGAGGATCCACAAATACTGCCTGAATACATGACAGCAACAAAAAATTCATCCCACAACTGAAGGAAATTATCTCAAGGATCAAATATCTTCTTCCCTGAAACTTTTAAGAAAATTATATTGTCAAAACATGGTGCAAGCCCTATTCTTTTAAGGCTGAAACAAATTGCATTCTTTCATTACACCCCCACCGCACCCCCCCATCCCCCCCCCCCCCCCCCCCCCCCCTTTTTAATTTTATAATTGTAATTCATAGTGCGTAATTTGTTATCGCAATAAATAAACTACTGATTTGATAGGATTCTCACATTTGTATATACTCGACTTGCGTCCCAACTTCTGGTGTGTATGAAGTTTCAAAACTTTGCACAGGGAGACTCCACAGTTTTTTTAGTACATGCAACTGAAATGAAATTTTCCGAATGATCTAAATTTCATCTCATTAAAAGAAAATCGGTTTCCTCTTGACGGTAAGAAAGTGGGAAAAAGGGATTACAACCAAAAAAAATAAAAAATAAGAGCACAAATGAAAGATTGACCTAAAGCATCAATCGACATTACTACAATTTTCCACCACCTTGTGCAACACTCTAGATATACAAATCCACAAGGCCTCTGGAACTTTGTGCGTAGAATGGATCACTAAGGCTGAAATGATGTCAAATGCAAATTTATGGACCTCCGGTTTCAATGCCATGCGGATAAGCATAGCTGTCCACATCTCCGGTGCCAAGTTTATTGCGTACCGGAAAGATTTTAACCCATTAACCACCCTCATGAGCATTGCGTGTCCCTGGGAGGGGAAAAAAAAAAAAAAACAGAAGTCCATTGGTTATCATGATTCTACTAATGCAACAAGTCAAAGAAAAAAAAATTTGTCCATTTGCTTCATTCTTTGGGATCATTGCCTAATTCAGGGCACCCAATATGAATGCAAAGAATACTTCAGACAAAACACCAAAAAACATGAAGAAGACTTCCACAGAGCTAGACCCAAAATGCATAGTATGTCTCAGACGTCCGTGAAATGGATCTCAAACAAGGCGGAGATCACAATTTTGAGAAGATTATATCATTACTGATGCATCATAGATCGGGCTTGCCAAATAGTAAAATGTAGAAACAAAGCACGATAATGTAACAGCCATCAAAGAAGATCACTTAACGGCATAAAAAGAAGCCCTCATGATGACACATTTGTTTAATAGAACGGCACACACCATGTAATCAAGACATTTTCACAATATTTTGACTGCACATGACCACACCATTAGTTGGAACTTTCTGCCTAGACTCTCAGCAATGTGAATTTTTTAACTGTGACTACCCCAACAGACAATTTGTATATTGCAATTCAGTCAAGTGAACTCAGGCGGACTATTAACTTCGAAACCTACGAACTTTTGTTGTAACTGAAGTACCTTTTGTTTTTTAACTGCACCAAAGCAAACTTCTATGGTTATTCAAGCTAATCTTCGAGAGTGAGTTCTTTTTAGGTGAAATGAGCTCCACCCATGGTTTTAAAAAACGGCTGTCACGTAACGGAATTTGGGATGGCTGGTACGGTTACGGCGACGTTATACGGTGTTACGGAAATTCACAGGTGTAATGGCTGTTACGTAACGGGAATCGGCCATTACGGCCCGTTACACCCCGTTGTGCAGTTTCTACGGTCTTGAACCATTGGGTCTGATTCGAAAGAGTAGCAGGATTTGAAAGAGAGAGAACAAGATCGAGAGAGAGGGGAGGGGGTGGGGGGGGGGGGGGGGGGGGGGGGGGGGGGGGGGGGGGGGGAGACAGAGAGAGAGCAACATCGGGAGAGACATAGAGATATCCAGAGAGAGAGAGAGACCTGATGCGCTGACGATGAGAATCGCTGCTGCTGGTAGCTCAAAGACGCCATTGATGGCCGCTAGAGAGGGAGACAGGGGAGACTGATAGCGATAGGAGTACTTTAGGTTCTCTGATACAGTATATATCTGGTTCTAACTTTACTCCTTGGTCGGGCACGTGGAGAGCAAGTGATCACTTGCTACTAAACAAATGAACGGTTGTGATTAAAATCAAATGGGAGGGCTGATTCTATTACTTTTTAGGTTGCCATCTATTCTTGAGCTGGGCACTATCCTTCTTTTTCTTTTGGGCTCCATTCTTTTATTATATGGTTTGGATTTAGGCCATCTTACTAGGAGTAGTTAAATTGAATTAAAACTTATCAGTATTTATTGCCTCAAAACGCGACTTTTGATCCCATCTTAGTTACAAAACTACTTCTAAAAGTCAAATATTTGTAGGATATAGCTAAAAACATCAATTTTTTTTCAAAAATAAGGTTAGAATATGTGGTGGTTTTTATAGCATTTGCTAGTGCTTTAAAAAAATTCACAGTTGTGGTTTTCGATTCCCGTTACACATTGACCAATACTCCTGATACTTGTTACTCGCGACCGCGACTGTTACGCGACCACGATGTAAAACCATGACTCCACCACAAGATACACCTACCAGAATATACTGAATTGAGGCAAAAACGACTCCACCCTATTAGTACTGGGTCCCAAGTTGGAGGTTATGGTTTCAAACAGCTAAGGGTTACTGTTGTTCTTAGTAGTGCCCACTGGAGAGAGAGAGAGAGAGAGGGGACAAACCTCGGGTTCTGATGTGTCCCTTGACTGAGCTTTGTCGTTGAAAATCCATTCAACAACCTCATCTTGAAGAAAAATATCGGCTGCTTTTATTATGTCCCGGGCAAGGAAAATGCGAACCCTCAAACCCTTATCCGAGAGTATGAATTGAAAAACATCTTCGGTGGCAGAAACAACAGCACGCATGTCAAAGGATTTCCATCCCAATGGATTCGACGATTTATCTTCAGGTTTCGTGGCTTCACTAGCTGACTCTGAAGCTTGTTCAGCTATTGCTGCTATCTGAAACGAAACAGAGGTGGTGTTTGCACATTATTCATGCCCGTTATGAATATTTTGCTCAACCCTAAAACTTAAAGTGACATCAAGCAAACTTCTATAGAGAAACAGTTATACAAGAAAAATCGACAAAATCATCTATTAAGATTCCAGAGAATCTGCCCAAAAGCATATCAAGCGGGCCAATTTCTTGATGTGCAGGTGAGTAGGAGAGAAGGTGCCACAAATACATTATATAGGCAATACACATAGGTTTAGTCGCCATCCATTGCTCATCCTTAATATGGAACATCATGACCCGATTGTTTTGACTAGTCAATGTGCTTCAACTCCGCTGCACCACAAAATATCACGAGCTTCTCAGTGATTCCTCTGAGAATGAATATTCCAATAGACACCCCTTACCTTTCAGGCAAAGTGAAATCAAGAACCAGCAGTTAATGTGTTCAACATAGAGGACATGAACAATCAGAAGCAACTTTCGAGTAAACAACGTACACTCAGAAGTTAATGAGTTCGCCAAATCCATGTGCATCACAAGAAGCAATGATAATAAAAGTTTCCAACTTTCTAACTGTCTATTTTTCTTCAAGAAAAGTGTAATCCATTTTTTCATGGGGTCCGTGAACATAATTGGAGGAATTAAGGCTTGAAGTTTAGATCAAGTCAGTCACGTTAGCAAGGGATGTACCATTTTCTTACTGATCTCCGTGAGGTTTCAGAATCAAGCATATGGGACCCCTCATTGAGATAGGGTATGGACCTAACCTAACTTAATTCCACTTTTGACCGACTTGGAACACGTAAATTGGCCACTTTACCCTTACAACTCATGAAATTTGGTATTTTGACCTTATACAGAGTAAGAAAGTGAGAAAAATACACTCGTATTAGCAGCCAAGCAAAAACTGCTTATAAAATCAAAATACTCTCCAAAGAAGTTTGGTTGAAAATTAAGGTGCAAGTAACCTGCCTGATGTAGTGAGTTCATGGCTAAGGCTCCATGCAAAACTTTTCAACTTATAAGTCTGGTGAGGGCCAGCTAACAAATGAAGTAAAAATCACATACAAGTGATTCAGGCATAGGAAATGCTAAGTATTCAAAATAAATGAATAAATAAATAAGACATTAAATCTCAGTTGGAAAACAACTGACATAAATATGTTAAAAGGCCTCAACCAGATGTACATATGGAGATTAGAGCGCATAAAACTAAATAGATAACATAGAGAAGAAAAAGTGAAAATAACCTACCAGCCGTTCTAACCGATTCCACCTTATAGAACCATCACTACGGATAATAAGTTCCATCAATATTCTCCTCATATCAGGAGTTGGGTCTGCCAAAAGTCTCCCAATGACAAAAGGATATGCACTCTCAACAACTTTAAAATCAGGATCCAAAGCCTTTGCGGTCCCTTCAAGGGATCCCAGTGCTCTTATCACCAGCGCATAGTCAGGCGGGAGGTAGAAGTTAAACTCATACATCACATCGTACAGTTGGTTCATTATGGCCTGAAAGAGAATATGATAAACTATTTAAGCTTTGTACTCTGATGATCACTATAAAGGACAAGCTTTGTGATATTTGATATGGAGGAGAAATCAGGGGAATAAAAGACATCCATAGGCCTGGCAGAATATTATGCTAAAATTGACATTAACGAAATTTAAAGGGTGAAAATCCAATTTAAGCAGATCAAAGGACGTAGTGTAGAATCCAACTTGCTAGTTTAGTCACTTAAATGGAAATTACAGAAACATACTCCCTTGAAATGTGCACAAAGCTATGCTAAATTCAAAAGATATAAGTTCATCATTCTTGTTAATATCTCTTGCCTTGGCCCAGCTTAAAGCTAATATAAAATTCGTCTACTGTATACACGCATGAACAAAAAGACAGAGACGTGATAATGCCCTTCTCTTCCCCCTTTCCCAATTCCTTTTGTAAATCAAAGCTCCATAGAACTTTTGCAGAATAAATGAACTATACACGCTCGTGAATGCCTACTTATCAAAACAAATCAAGTCATTGCTTAGTTGCTTAGTTAAACTGTTGAAAACCAAAAGGCCAAAACTAGATGGAATCTAAATCACGTATCCACCCATTTTGAGCAGCTCCCTTCGTCCTTAATCAGTGTACAACCTCTCCATACTAGTTACTGAGAGCACAGAAAATATCAACAAAGCAAGCACGAGCTGCCTACAAATTGTAATAGATCAACGAGTAAGTTGGTTCACAAAAATGGATCAATTTATGCGGAAAAAGTTCAGTATGAGAGCATTTCTCATGTTAATGTTAAGAGAACAGAAGTATAAGGGGCTAAAAGTCCAATGTTAAATTGTTACCTGTGCTCCGACATTTGGATGCTATCACCTTGGTTCAAACTTTGTTTGACCTTAGTTTCACATAACCAGCGGTTTATGTTACAATAATAAGGCATTAGTTACTAACAGGTTTTTATTCTTTACTTATACCGAGGTATATATGTATTGCATGATGTACTGAATCACGAAACTTGGTTTCCAAAAAACTATACTAAAATTGGTCCACCTGCCTAATTAGAGTCCTATGACTCCTAACTCATGGTCTAAGAAGCACGGATACGGGTACAAACACTTGACCGAGAAAAACGGTTCTTGATAATAAGGAGACGGACACTTTGGGAACACATTGATACATTTTGTCCATATCGTTCTACATTCATATGAAATAAGAACAAATATGAAAATAGGTTAGAACACAAACAATAGCAACATTGTTTACATTTAGAAACAAAACTCATTATAAAAGTATTCATGAACCAAGCATTCATGGCAATTTTTGAACCCAACTGAACTTTTTCCAATCGAGCTCTGACCTTCTAATGTGTTGCTAATGTGTCCTCTTGTATCCAACTTAAAAAACTTACAAAAAAAAAAATAGGACATGCATTGAGTTGCTGCGGACGCTTTTCTGGAGTATGTTTATGCTCCTTAGCCCAGAACAGTAGAGACAACGATTAGACTGATATCTGTCTCAACAAACAAGTGCTCACCTTCTTAGCTAACAAACCCACTAAGCTTTCTCTTCTTCAAGTTGCACTACATACGACTGAGTTAGCTGCATCAAGCTTGGATCCCACCCCCGACAGCAAACTTAAATAAATATACACACTCCCTCCGCCCCAGAATTTTGGTTCCTTTCTGGGAATCCAACATCTTAAGGGGATATCATAATTACTTCTCCAAACATATGGATTTCCAAAATTACCCTTTAGCTATGTGGTGGTAAATTTTGAAATCCAATGCGTTTTTCCCTCCACTTTTTGAAATTGGAATAAGGGGAGGAAGGGAAAAATCAAAACGTTTCAATTTGTTCTTCTTGACTAGTCAAATGGACAAGTAATATGGAAGCCCCCCAAAAGAACAAATGGACCAAAATTTTGGGGCAGAGGGAGTATAAAAATCAGCAAAAAGGGACCATCTCGATGATGAGCTTGCTGTTAGAAAACTAGAGGGTGTGAGGCTTCATAATTCATATTGAACAGATGTTGGACATATCACTCATCCCACTCAGTATATATCCTTTCTTTTCTTCGCCTACATAATTTCCCCTAGTTTATTGTTAGCAAAATTCAAGTAGGCAAACACATGATTACTTCAAATGGTTGAAAGATCCGAGTCACTGAAAGATACAATCGTGGAAGAACCTCCCAAATTTACTTGCCAAACTCATGTGCATTGCTGAAGCACAAGGCAGGGGGGGAAACATTATTTCTTCCCCCAAAGCCCAATAAGGTGCTTTTGAGTGTTTACTACACCAGTACATATAACTTCAATTGTTACACTACATATTGTAAAAAAATAAAAACTCTGAAGAATTTAAATGCCAATGGCACAACAAAAGACCAAAGAAAGCACCATAAGAAACCATATAACAAGCAAATAATGCTGCGAACCTGAAAATCTCGAGATTGTCTGGACCCATCGCCAAAGGATGATTGCAAGGCATCCGAAACTGCTTTTATGTCAACCCCCTCAGGAATAAATCCCAAAGAAAGAAAGTCATTTGCCAAACCCAGAGAGTCCCGATTAACAAAGTGCACTAGCTGAAAGAAACAAAAAGTCGTAACAGATGCAGAACTTCATATGGTTGCACTATGCAATAGAGGGGGGACGGGGAAGAGAAAAAAGAAAAAGAAAGCCTCAAATGGTGTCCCAAGAGAGAAGAACACTGATTTTCTGGGCAAAAGTGCAGGTTTAAGTTAAAGTACAGCTACAAGTCAAGTAGTGCAGAGAAGAGTTTTCTTGTGGAATCTGAGGTAAGTGTATGACAGTACACGTCGATTGACAGAATTCAACTTCAGTACTTTCCCAAAATGAATAGCTGATTACTCTAGCTACAGTCCAACATACGACGCCCCTTTAAGGAGGTTACACAATACTTAACAGCAGTAAAATCTACTGATTTTTTGCACTAAAAAGGCCCAAGGAGCTGTATGCATAGAGTAACATAGTGTTTTAAAGGGCCCGAGGCATAATCTTGATGACCTCATTCTCTGTAAATGTAATGTGTAAAACAAACATATTTAAAAGTAGTAAATTTTGATAGTGATGGAGCTTTAGAGAAAATACCATACTTGGCACGTATATTATTCTTTACTTGTTTATAATTAATGATTTAACCAAATTTGATTTAGTTTTGCTGGTTAAATGTAATTTGTGACTTGTGACAGAAGAAGTGTACATACTAACTGTGAAGCGAAGTCCTACATCGCCTAGGTACCAAAGTAATATGAAGTACATAAGCGTGAGGGCACACTCACTTCAATAGCAAGCTTTTGGGATTGAGTTCTACCCAAGACCGTGTAACACCAACTTTTTTTTTTTTTGGTAACACCAACTTCTTGTCTCTAAAGTCAGTAACAGCAACATTGATAATGGGTAATTTCTCTGCAGAGAATGTTTTGCGAGTATTGTGCTTCCTCTTATTTTGTTTCCATGATGCAAGATGTTAAATAAAGATAGAGCTACTCAGTCCTTGCCCAAAGGACTTTTTCATGAAACATATGGAGGCTATAGCAACTGGTCACAAGAGGCACCAAGCCAAAATCATACTGAAAAAAAGTTGCATAAACAACAGAAACAGCAACACATCCAGACATTTAACTGTTTCCTCGGAAGAAGCAACACAAAATCAAAATAATTCCTACC
This sequence comes from Rhododendron ovatum, assembly GCA_019656835.1. Lineage (NCBI taxonomy): Eukaryota > Viridiplantae > Streptophyta > Magnoliopsida > Ericales > Ericaceae > Rhododendron > Rhododendron ovatum. Next base: position 28,903,588 of record CM033794.1, on the reverse strand, counting down.
ACTTGAATAAGCCCAACACGGTAGTGGCGTGGAATGTCCCCCATCATTCCAAAGTCAAAATAAGCAAGCGATCCATCCGCAGTAGCAACAAGGTTTCCAGGATGAGGATCAGCATGGAAAAATCCCACCTCCAGCAGTTGCCTCAAAGAGCAGTACATTCCCTGTTGTGCATTTTAAAATTAGTAAACAATGGAACAAAACTCGTAGAAAAATAATGAATATTTCTTACTAAGCGAAATAGTTTAAACCTGGTCAATAAGTTTCTTGCGGTCTAAAAAGGCCTCCTTCAATCTGAATTCATCTGTTAGTTTGATTCCATCAATCCATTCCATTGTGAGGACAGCCTTTCGGGTGAGGTTCCAATATATCTTCGGGACTTTAATACCATTCGCTTTATTGTAGGTAACAGTATCACCTGCAGCACCTTTTGAGTTCTGATCATTGCCTGTCAAAGGTAAAATTTCAACTATTAAACCTGTTGAAGCATCCAACTCAAAAACCAATTAAAACCAATTGGCAATGAGTGGAGAGGCCGCCTAGGCTAATCTACTAGTTTTGGAGGAGATAATTAACCGATGTTGGACAATTTCCAACACTCCCCCTCACGTACGATCCCCGACTCGCACATACAGAGGTCAACAAAAGATCCAGAACACGCGGATCGCAACAAAACAAAGTGCAACTATGGCACAAACAAAGGGGAAAAGCCTCCAAAAACCTAGGTCTGATACCATGTTGAAGCATCCAACTCAAAACCAATTGGCAATGAGTGGAGAGACCGCCTAGGCTCATATAATAGTTTTGGAGGGGATAATTAACAGATGTGGGACGATTTCCAACAAAACCGACAAAATGTTAAGTGCAAGACTCTGTGAAACAAAATTAACAGAAAGCAATGTAAATTCATGTACATGAGCATAGAATGTAACCCCAACATGTGCACAAGGGTTTGAAAAAGGGAAGACAGGAGGATAAAACACTTAAAATATTGACATGTTTGAAGGATCATCAACAGCTAAAGCTTCAGCAGTAAACTATAACAATGGGAAAAGACGGATGTCCACAATGATGCTTGTGAGGCAGTCTTATCCTCTAAATCTACTGCGGTAATTCTAACATAAAAGATGGTTTACATGGATTGATAAAAGAATTTCTAAACCATGACCATTGGAAAACACAAGCAATTGATATTCAATACCACATGCTAACTAGAATAGTACCAGATTTTTAACTGACAAGCATGAAAAAGTTCAGAAACGATTATAGAAGGGAACTTACTGGAGTAGCAAGCATAGATTGAAGCAAACCGCTCAGCATTGTGTCCCTCTAGGACATAATCAATTTCTTCGAACATGTGTCTCACCTATTCAGCCACGTAAAACCTCATAGAATCAGCACTCACATACGTAGACCACCTAATCCATGATATCATTTCTATAAAAGAAAAAACGTGACCGTAATTTGAATTGCAGTCACTAAAAACATCAAGAACCCAAAATATATTAAGAACCCTCCTCTACAAGGCTCATTAATGATTGATCGTTCTCTATATCATCATATTATACAAACATGTTAAAAAAAGATGCGATGGAGAGCACAGGGAAGGGTGATTCTCACCTTTTCTATCAGGACAAACAACTCATTGCAGCATATTTCTCTCAATGGGGCCCCATACATTCTGGAAGGTCTGAAGACATTTGACTTGTTCATCATACCAGCTTAGTTTTAACAATTTTGAGTGCTGCTTTGTTATTTAGCAGATGTTTCACTAAAATAGGTACAAACTACAAAGTTGACGAACAACACGGACTTGTTATTGCAAGAGTGGGGGCCTCAAAAAGCCTGCAGTGGTCAAAGAGAAGCTACAGGACTCCAAACAGAATGCTCAAGCAGCATGACTCCATTTTAAAAGCAAAAATTAACTCGATTGTTCTCCAAAGTCTGATTGCATAAAGGAACTCTTGGCACACGGGGAAATTAAAAAGGGCAGGCATTACCAATTGTATGGCAGAGTGGCTGTGATTACATATTTTAATGTTGATCATGAGACAGAATTTCAAACGGGTTGAGGTCAAAAGGCAACCTGGTAAAGGTTTTTTGCTGATTGAAGAAAAGTAGACTGGTCCAATTAAGAGAGAGGATATAGTTGAAGCCTTGAAGGTACAAATTATTTTGGCTGCATAATGTCGTGTCATTGTTTTCCTCTCAGTTGGAAGGAGTATAGAAAGAAAAAGATAACTAACGAAGTGGCTCACATATTAACCAAATATAACTTGGATGATGACAGCCTGATGTTTGGATGGGAGAATTACTAAGGTTGGTGAAGTCTATTGAAATATGATCTCATCTTTACCTGTATGCTGATAGGAATATATTAAAACTGCTTTAAAAAGTAGCTTAAATGTTTCCCAAATATGCCTTGGATGTTGACATTACCTTGACGATCAGATTGGACAAATCCCGAATACCCATCCAGCTTATTTTTTCAGCAAGCAAACCAAGTTACAGGTACAACCTTTCGGGTTCCACAACTAAATATATTCTTCTCTCTTTTCTCCTGATTTACTACTTCTCCACGTGGATCAATTTTCTTAAAACTGCTTTAAACAGTAGCTTAAATGTTTCCCAAATATGTCTTGGATGTTGACATAACCTTGACGATCAGATTGGACAAATCCCGAATACCCATCCAGTTTATTTTTTCAGCAAGCAAACCAAGTTACAGGTACAACCTTCAGGTTCCACAACTAAATATTTTCTCTTCTCTTTTCTCCTGATTTACTACTTCTCCACATGGATCAATTTTCAGTGAGTTATATCTTTTATATGGTACTTGATTTTTCATTTTTGGACCATGTTTAGGTTCACCTCTCTCTGTTTGCATTTGTTTCCCATTTGCATTTGCTTTCCCTTTTGTGGGATCATCACTCTATGCATGGATCATCATATCTCCACGTGCAAGACGGGGAGTTCACAGGGAGAAGGATAGCAATATACATAGTTGGGCTTATTCCTTAACAACTTAAGCTTTTGGCAATTGGTGGCTTGACTATTGGTGACTTAAGTAGGGAAGGAAAGACTAGGATATAATGCTGTCGGATCCAACTCAAGCAATGTCAGTAAACAAATGAGTAGTTTCACTTTTCTTAAAGTCGTCTGAACCAATTTGATATGGAAGCAAACTAGATGCAAAAATCATGCAGTGTCAGCCCCTCCATTAAACTCATTTCAGGCAAAGATATCCAAGAGTAGTGAGTGATTTGGTTTGTCCTCATATATGAACTATGAGATAATGATTCATGACCGGGTTAAAACTCCAGTAGCCTGAATGATAATAGACGGAGCACAACAACATGTTTACAATTACAAAAATTGCCATGATATTCAGAAGCTACAATACAGAAGGCCTACCATCTCATTCACAGCCACTAGCAGGTCCTTTCGAGCTTCAGCAAATCGCTTTAATTGGCCTCCTATCATATGGAATAACAAGGCATCCAGTGTCAATGAGAGTGCCATGCCCGGCCTCTGTACTTTAACAGCTACTAGCTCTCCTGAATGCAGGTGAGCTGAAAACTTGAAGCACAAAAGAAAACATTTAGCTCGAGTGTACATCACATATATTGATTCCTCATTCATTCATCAATCATGGGAATCTACTAGATATATCATATATCTAAATAGGAGTCCAAAGATGACTAAACCAGCACAAAATATAAAATCTAACATCCAAAAAAAAACCAAAATTCTAACCTTTATACACCTGTCCTAAGGATGCTGCAGCAATTGGCTCGGGGCTGATGTCCGCAAATAATTTGGAAACAGGAACACCCAATTGGGATTCAATAGATTTAATGGCAACACGAGTTGGAAATGGGGGTATTTGATCCTGGCAAAGACAAAGTACGCATAAAAATGAAAACACAAAAGGGGACCAAAATAACTCCTAGTTGATGTCAATTGTCGAAGTACTGCACATAAAGTACTAAACATAAGGAAAGCTAGCATACCTGCAACTTAGCTAGTTCTTGACAATATACAGTAGGTAGTATATCTGGTCTTGTGCTCAGAGCTTGTCCAAGCTGTAAGAAAATATTACATTAAACAACTGAACTTCTTCCGAGTGCAACTCAAATAATAAACTAGCAATTCAATTTTTGTACCACTGATCAGTTAATTGGCCATCTCATATCTATCAATTACAACTTCTATCAATATAGAAGACCAAATTTAGCAAGACAACTTGGATTTAGATCTAGAAGTTGGTAACCCTGGCAGAGTCCTCCAAGCAATATTTATAGAACTGCGATTGTTATCAAACCTCCAAAAACGAACACAGGCAGATATTTTCACTCGGAAGAATGGTAGTACACCATTACCATACAGCAAGAATATATGCTATGAGAGGCTAACATGCCCATGTTGAATAGACATAATTTTATGTTCAATGGGAGAAGGTAACTAACTATTTTCATTCCCATCAAAGCCTCTTTCCACAAATGGGATAGAGAAATATGTAAAACTATAGATCACATCCATGATAAATCTCAAATGCAGATATGTCCAGTATCCTTATAACCTTCCTATGTTGTTGAATTTTGTTTTTTTGTCAATCTATAGGAGAGATTATTACATCATGTACGAATTACAAAGTACAAACCACTGGACACAGCATCAATTGTGTGAGAGTCCACGAAATAACCAAGCCCAACAACCCAACCAACACAATAAATAAGCCCATCAAAGGGACCACAATCCCTATAAGCCATCAATTGTGCGAGGGTAATTTTGTAATTTTAAAAACTTGTTCGGGGGTAAAATATATATACCTTCAAAAGTATTGAGCCAAAAGTGTAATACGAAACACGTGTATGCGTATGGGCTTACACCATCCGTCCATAATACATTCCATAGGAGTTCTAACCTAAATATTTAGTGGTTACAATGTGCGTTTTTGCATAACAAAAAAAATATTGTCATGCCCCTACCATGCCTATGTACATGTCCACATTTTTGAGCATTGACGTGTCCTGTAACCGTGTTTGTGTCCACCGCCATGTCCGTGTCCATATTCGTGTTACATTGAGTGAGACCATATAAAGAAGGCGAACTTGAACAGCAGAAAGCAGTGAAAGAGGAATGGAATTTGAGCCTAAGCTCTCATACCAACATTGATGCAGCACTTGGAGGGATGAAACGGGGGGAAGAAGGGTAAAACAAAAGGGAAGCCCTCACATAAGGCCGTAGCCATAATCTCAAGTTCATTAGTCAAGTCTGAATGATTCATCAAAGAAGCTCCTATGTATAGACCTAAAATCCTTGGACACGATAAAACTAGAATCCTATTTGCTGTGGGAAGCTCACTCCTATCAAAAAATATCATAACTAAATATCTATCAAGATCGTATCTTACTAAATATTGGGTATCATACAACATATATTTGTTAGACAATTTTTTTATTTTTTATTTTGATACTAACATTTTATAATGGGAAAGGGGAAGGAGAATCCAACCAAGAGTTGGAATATAGGCAAATGGTAACAAAGCCCAAACATCCAAAGGCCAAAATCCCCAAATACAACAGTGAGGCCCAAACACACCCCAAAAGGGACAAAGACCTAGAAAACAAGAGGCCAAAAAGCCCAGATTATACATCGTAGCCCAGCCCAAAGAAAACCCAAAACCCTAACCTTAAATACAGTACATTTTCGCAACAAGCCTTCCGCCACGCCGCCACCACCTCTGACTGACCACCACCACACTGCCGACCACCCCATCCAGTCGACCACTGAGCAACATACACCATCACCACTGAACAAAAAGGCCCAACTGGTGGGAACCCGAAACAACAGCCGCAAGCACTCAACCTTCGTTGTTAGGCAAAAGATTGGACCACCCAACAGAAGATACCTGCAGGAGGCTACGCCGGCCAAGCTCCCGTCCAACGGATTTGCCTTGCCGCTAAACAAAAGCACAGGAAGCCCAAGAACAACCTTGCCAGAAGATCCATCGGACCAGGAACACAACTGAGAAGAGGAAAGAGACAAGAAGAAGCAAGATCAGAAAACGAACCGCATGCAGAGGAAGAAGGGTCGGAAAAAAGGAGGGGGAGGGAGAGAGACAGAAGAACCAAGAATCTTACAGAGGCCGATCTCGCCAGCAATAACTCCAGCTGCAACTTCCAGCACCGCTGCCATCAACCTCGTTACTCACCTATCGGTTTTGAGAATAAAGAAGGAAAATTGCCCAAGGGAGGAGGGGAGCCCTCCCCCCCCCACAGAGAGAGAGACAGAGAAGAGAGTTTTTGTTCTCTTTGTTCTTGTCCTTGTTAGACAAATTTTTATCGATGCATCAAACTTAGACCTTCAGCGCTTCACATTCTGCATCAGAGATACACACATACCACCCATCACATGCCAAACTTTCCAAGCCCAGCATTAATGCAGAAACTTAATGCTTTGTTCACTTCACTACTCTACTCAAAAAATATTTCTCAACTCAATTATTACTCTCGTTTCTCTCTCTAACTTTTCAATCATTACTCTCATTTTTCACTCTATCTCTCCACTTTTTACATCTCTCCAATCATTACTCTCATTTCTCTCTCCACTCATTTTTCAAAAACACTACTCAAATCACAAACCAAACAAAGCATTAATGACTACGAACATCCGCCCATTATCCACAGAACCCCACCACCTAAAAGTCCAACACCTGAACTCAACAGCATTTCCGCAACCACTATCCTTCTCTTAAAGGAATGTAGACATGACATGTTACTACAACAGGCCTGAATATCCAGAGAGAAGCAGAGAGAAAATCACATAACTAGCATGTATCTGTACTTCACGTTGATGCAACAGAGGATTCAACTCTATAACTCCGGCATAATTTACAACAAATGTTAGACAAAGAAGTTATCCAGAAGACAAAACATGCATATGTGACTATAAACAGTCTGCAGTGTAAGGATGAGACGATAACGAATATAACATATGGTTGCAAATCTGTGAAGGACATCCGGGAATGAAAAATGATAAATTTGCGGACTGAATAACAAAAAGCAACATTTCAAAGAGTATCAACTTACCTTAATATAAAAAGGCCCCAAACGGATTAAAGTCTCTCGAAACTGCAATGGGTTGCACAGAGTTATCATAAGATTACATAACACATGTTTACTACTCCACTAGAAAAACAATAAGAAATAGTTATAGGCAGCATAACTATGATGGCTTCAAACAATACATATGCACAATACAATCTAATATTGCAACTGAACTATACAAGGCCCTGAACATCTCAAAGACCATTCATCCTTTTCCAGATCCCAAAATAAAACTCCATTTTACTATTCCTTCAAATTAATATACCCCTCCAGCATTCCACAAACAATATGAACCATTGGATCGCAGTTTCATTTGTATGGTTAAATATCCAAGAGGACGTATCTTAGAATTACAGAAAACTTTTCTGTGAAATTAGAAAGAAAAAAAAGTGTCAATTCCTAGAAAGAAGATGTTTAACTTCTTTTTTTTATCGGCAGAAGTAACATTTTATTAAGGGAAAAAGGGGAGGGGAATCCAACAACAAAAAGTTGGACAATACAGCCAATTGGGACAAGCCCAAACACACCAAACGGGCATAGCCCAAAACATCAATGGGCCTAGAAGGTGTTAGCTTTACAAATAGTATGACTGACCACCCAATCTCAAGCTCCATCCAACAAACAATGCTCCACAAATTGGCCATCAAAACCTCCTTTTGCATATGGACTAGGAGTTAAGACACTAACGAAATTATCACTTGTACCAATTATCACACAGAAATTATCACCAACAAACTTAGATCTAGAAACTTCTAAACATCCCTAGGATATACATTCGAAGATATCAAGTAACAACCATAAAGAAGACATATTTTAGAATCTATATTATGAAAACCAAGCAACTAGCTACCAGCTGTTATCTAGTTTATTTCAACCTTTCACATCAATTTCCCTAAATCATAACTGCAGTGAAAGTGTGAACTGGACAAAGTCAAAATTCCTTTTAAGTTAATCCTTTTATCATTTCCCAGCTCACCTCTTATATTTATGTATCCCTCAATAACCAATGTACTTAAGTCATCTTGCATCCATGGCAATCACTTAGTCTTACTTATGTGCAAGATTAGGTGAGGTGTTAGGTTGTAAAAAGATAACTAATTATATCAACCTCAGTCAACTCCAAAAAATATTAACTTAAGTCCACTGGATTTGGGTGGTCACCAATCATGTGAGCCTTTCAGGCTCACTCTAGTAAGTTGATGTGATGCTTTGAACGGGGTGTCACACCCTAATTGCATCTTGTAATCTTGCACGTGAAGGACGGCTTGGTACCGAACCAAATATGCTCCATGATAGCTTCTGTGTGACATGAATCAAAAGGAATTTGGTATGTGAGATGCCAATCGCAACGAGGGGCTTATGACGGCTTATCTAAGGCAAATTGCTGACATACAAGACAGCCAGGAACTAAGCAACTAAAAGTTTCAAACTTAAAACAGAAAAAAAATATAACAATAATAATAATAAGTAAATCAATCGCTCAATCACAAATAAAATATCCATGCACAATCAAATTGTATTTTCAACCAAGTATGCAATAAATACATGGATAAGGATAAATTGACCTAAATAACGGTTTCAGATCAGTAAATTCAAGTGTACAAATGTAAGCAGATGAAAATAGTATTTCTTAGTTATTTGTCTATATTCCGATATCTACTACCAAAATCTCTCACCAGATTCCAATTCACCTGCACAAGGAGGGTTTTCACTAGGTTTCACCTTGAAGCTCCTGCATAATGGGTCTCCAATATTCAAGTTACATTCAATTTCAATGGCATTTAAATATGTGAGGAACCCAATTTTCCATGCGTGGAAAATTGGCCATTCAAAATGAATGTACACACATCCCCTGATGCATGAAAGGAATTGTGAGGGTCGCTGCTCAAACATAGACAAGGCAGCACATTACATTAAAAAAATGGGGATCACAATAGGGTACGCTAGCTAGGAACCCAAAAACATGCTACTCTTTTCTCTGCACAAAAGGGAAGGAGGGGGCGACAAGCAACAGAAAACCCTACCTGGAAGTGACCATAGTAGCCCTTACCTGCTAAGGAGCCACATCAGGGAACACAGGAAATCCAGAGGCACTCTCTCAAACTCGGCTTGAGTCGTATCCTGGCCCAGCCCCTACAGAATAGTGGTAAGAGGCCAGTGGTCATAACTCATAATAAGGATGAGTTTCCAACCAATGTCACCCTGACCATCAAAGCACATGAGAGACAACCTTATCAATTGGCCCCCGCGGGAATACAACAATGGTTGTCTATTCTAATAGGAGAAAGGTTTGTCTAAATCCTGGGTAGGTTAGGGTCAATATGGGGATAGGCAATCACACACCATCCCCACCCCAATGGCGCACCAACAGCTTTTCCCTCCAAAGGTATGGTTTTCACTTTTCACAATATCAACCTTCTAATGACTAAGGTTATGTTTGGTTTGATAGAATGGGAAGCAGAATGGAATGGTTATTCTTGTGGAATGTCTATTCCGATGTTTGGTTCACTAAAAATTGAAGGAATAGCCATTCCACATGGAATTACTATTCCTTTGAATAAAGAAATAGCTATTCCATTTGATAAGAAAAGAATTGCAATTCCATTCCACCATCCCTATTTAGATTGTTAATGTCACATCACTATTTTTACTTATTACCACTCCAAATTTTACTATTTCCACTCCCAATATTACTATTGCCACTCCAAATTCCATTCCATTGAGATGTGATTCTAGCATACCAAACACAGAAATTGGAATGCGGATTCCATTCTTGCTATTGATTCCTAGCCACAACCAAACATGGGAATGTGAATGATTATTCCATACTCAATTCCTCCAATTCCATTCCATTCTTAGTTCCATACCAATTTACATTCCATTCCATCCAACCAAATGCAACATAAGAGTCTAAGACTACATCCCTTTTGAGCATGTTAAATGAACGAGGATTAAGGCCGTGAAGAGGAGGAACAATACCTACATTCTAGAGACACATATCAGCATAATCAAAGAGAAATAATTGAGCCACAACGTTGCTGAAGCTGAAATGTTTACAAACGTGAGTTTTCCCTGTCAGATAATAAGATGTTGAGCCAATGACACAAACAAGTTGAACATCTTTGTTTTCCAAGTTTATGCATGTTATACAAAATTGGTAACTTTGTACTTGTGCTCCAAGAAATGTTCCATGAATGCATTCTGAAGTTCCCTGGATAAGTATGGCGGTCTACGAACTGGTTAACTGATTCTTCTAAAAACTAAGAATCAAGATATACAAGTATGGAGTACGAAAGAACCGACGGAGCAAAACAACGCAAAAGAGAGACGGAGATAGAGATGAAAGAGGAAAGAAAAATGCAACAAAGAAAATTGTGTATAGATTACCTTAACCGACCGCTTTTTCATGTCATGAACAAAAAATTGCCAAACAGCTAGCTTCAACACATGGAACGAAATAATTGCAGCTCTATAAAAAGCCAAGAATGGACCAAATCGTAAGAACATGGAAACATTTTTGGAGCTGTAAGTTCCAAGTGCATGACCAAATTCACTTTCTAGAGATTCCTTTCTCAACTTAGCATACTCCGCGGATGGCCGTTCACCATGTACGCTTGTGAAGCCCGTAGAAAACCTTAACCAAAAGCAGGAATTAAGTTAAAGCAAAAACCATGAAAGGATATGTACAAGGAGTTCACTGAATTCAAAGGAATTGCTCTTTTAAACAAATTTGCCAGAAGAAATCCATATTCAAAGTACGAATGCAGATGGTGCTTGTTACGTTTCCAAAGTATAACCGCAGAAAGCAGCAATCTCCATAACCATTCACTTACGATCTGTGCAACAAGTATAATGGAATAAATCTATCATTTTTCCATCTTCCGATTTCTGAACTTATTGGGCCCCTCACTGCTAAACATCTCCGCAGAGTAGTCTCAACTGCACTGTCAACTTGTGAAGCTGCAAGAAAAGCCCTAAAGGAAGTTAGGATCTACATAGAACAGAGCAGACAGAACATGACAAGACAGCACTGACACAGCTAATCATTAAATTACAGGACAAAACATGTAAAGACAGGCATTAACCTAGCAATCCAAACGAATTCATTCATAGAAGACAAACGCGAATAGAATTTTGGAGTTTTATCAATATATATGATACCTTCCAAATCCAAAACATTTTACGAACAAGAGTACCTCTAGCAAGAACCGCAGAACCGAGCCGTTTGACTCCGGAGAGGACATTCCTCATGGGGAGAGATTTGGAGAGACGAAGGGCTTCAAACTTCATGAACAACACGTCGAATGCGGCTTGCGAGGCTGCATTTGGTTCTGACTCACCTGGCGTCGACGCGGAGCAAGTGTGCGATGGAATGCTCAAGAGAGAGAGAGAGAGAGAGCAGCAATGAGTTTTGCTGGGGAATGAAGAAAGCGGGATTGCTGGAGGGCGGACACGTTCCCGTCTACCTGGCGGCTTAACGGACACTCAAGAAGTGTTGGGGGCCATGGCAATTTCGTTGGGCTCTCCTATCATTCCTCAAATATTTTTAGGCTCTGTTTGTAAACTAGGAATAATGTGAGACAAGGAAGGAAAATAAAAAAATTTCTTTAATGGTTATTTCACTTATTTGGTTCCTATTTTAAGGAAAAAGGAAAATAAAGTAGGAAGGAAATAAATGCTCTGGAAAGAGAAATGGGTGAGGAAAATGGAAAACAAAACTGGAATATTTAAATATAGGAAAATTTCAAAATGACACTTGAATTTTGCACCAAATGTCACAGAGACATCTGAATTTAAATTTATTTTAATTAAACACATGTATTAACAAAATCTCCAAATTTAGATACCTGAACTTAAATTTATTTCAATTAAACACATGTACTAACAAAATTTTCAAATTTAAACCCCCGTCGTTATACTCCGTCCCAAAAATTGCTTACATGGCATCTCTAACCCATTTAAATTGCCTCATTGCACATGTTTCTAACAAGGGATGATGCACCCAAGCGAAACCCATAGGCAGACTTCAGGTCTAAGGTTGAGGTGAAGGAGATTGCGGAACAATAGGTAGACTTCTAGAGAGAGAAATGGAGGGAAATCAATTAGGTTAAGGTCATTTTCCCTCCACACCATATTTTTTTGCCCAAATCCAGTTCTTCTTTCTGCTCGGCATACTTCTAATGATGGGTTTCGCTTGGGTGCATCGTCCCTTATTGGAAACATATGCAATGGGGCAACTTAAACGAGTTGGAGATGTCATATTAGCAATTTTTGGGACGGAATATAACGGCGGGGGTCTAAATTTGGAGATTTTGTTAGTACAGGTATTTAATTGAAATAAATTTAAGTTTAGGTGTCTAAATTTGGAAATTTTGTTAGTACATATGTTTAATTGAAATAAACTTAAGTTCAAGTGTCTCTGTGACATTTGGTACAAAGTTCAGGTGTCATTTTGAAATTTTCCCTTTGAATATCCATCATCTTTATTTATACCATGTAAGAATTAATCTCGCACTTTTTTGTTTCCATCCTCTTAGTGTGTGAAATACCCTTATTACCCCTTTGCTTGTTTGATTCCTAAATTAAAGGGATTCAGATGAATACCACAGTCCTTGATAAACCTTCTTAACTCCTAAATTAAGGGGATTCGGTTTCATATCACAATCCTCCAATTAAGTGAGAAACAATAGGATGATTTCAAATTTTCGAATGTGTAGATCACCAAATCCCAATGATTTCTACATTCCTTCTTGATAAACCGTCTTTTTGCATTTTGAAATTTTTACATTCGTCTTAATCCTTCTCCATCCTTTTTCCGCAATGGCCATTGTCTATTGATATGTTGTTTGAATGCCCAATTTGCATGTATAATAATCATTGTAGTTATGATGGTTTTAGTTTCATGGTAAATTATTTATATCATTTACCATGAAACTGATTTTTCTGTTATTTCATTTTCATGCTAAATCATTTGCACCGTCACCATGAAATGCTTGTTTGAATCATGCTATATTATTCGAATCATGAAAATAATTAACGTATCCATGGTGTACTACATCTAAGCAGATTTGATTTTTATTCCCACTACACTTACAATTTCATGGTAAATTATTTACATCATTTATCATGAAAAACATGACAAGAGGAATAAGTTTCATGCTAAGTTATCTTGTTAAATTGTCCGTTAAAAAAACATGACAAAAGTAATAATACCAATCATGGTGGCATGGTGTATACAAATCATGGCTCAGATTGGTAAAAAAAAAACATGGTGTATCCCAGATTTGTCTTGTCATCGTTTTAAAAAAAAAAAACATGGTTTTAAAACAAATATGAGCCATATGTATGCAGATCATGGCGTATCCTAGATTTTTCTCGTCATCATTTTTATTTAAACATAGGTTAACGTGACAAATTCTTCGTGTGGTAAAAAATATAACAAATTGAATGATTATCCTCACCCTATCACCCATAAAACAACAACGTCGTCAACTCGCACCGGTTGGCCCCGTCGTCAGTTTCATCCAGTATCGAGTAACCTTGAGCGAGGGCTCTGCGACGAAGAGTTTACTCCTCCTCCTCGCGCGCCCGATTGACCGAAGAAGTAGCAGAGGACGGATGGAGGTTTCGAAATGGGTCTTGGGATAGAGGTTGGATGAGGGACTGCGACGGTGATGGAGGATGGCGAAGCGATGGAGTACGATGACAACGAGGGACAACAACAATGTACAGTGAGGAGAGCCGGGTTGGGCGATGGAAGACGAGGACGGCAATGGCGACGACAAGACCGGAGGACAAACGGTTGGTGGAGTGAGGTCTGTGTTTTTGCGATCGGCGAGAGGATTGAGGTCTGCGGTTTTGTGGACGGTGGAGGTCTGTGTTCTTTTTGCAATTGGAAAGCATTTTTTTTTGGAACAGTAGATCATTAGTAATTGAAAAACGTTTATTACGAGATTTAATATCCCATAATAACAGATAGGACCCTAGCCTTTATGATTTCATCCCAAAAATCTCTTTTATATATATATATATGTATATGTATATGTATATATATATATATATATATATATATATATATATAGTCAGTCTCAAATGAGGGAGTCCTTATTTTAGTTAAAATGCGGACCTCCTCATTTCTCCCATTTTCCGATCGAATTTCGATGATCCGAGCCGCTCAATGTGTTCAGAACGTGATTTTAAGGGTACCCGCGAGAAATCGGCAAAAAAAATAACCGGGAAGGGCTTCATCCGAGCAGTTTTTGTTTGAACCGTTCGATAAAAAACAAACAAAAATTGCTCGGATGAAGCCCTTCCTGGTCATTTTTTTTGCCGATTTCTCACTAGTACCCTTAAAATCACGTTCTGAACACATTGAGCGGCTCGGATCATCGAAATTCGATCGGAAAAGGGAGGTCCGCATTTTATTAAAATGAGGTGGTCCTTACGGGAGACGGACTGTATATATATATATATATATATATATATATATATATATATATATATGTATATGTATATGTATATGTATATGTATATGTATGTATGATACCCAACGTATTATATAAGGGCACTATCTCAGGATTAAAAAAGAGAGAGTATGGAAACTTAAATGTTCAAATTGACCTGAATGGAAACATAAGTTGGGAAGAGATTGGGGATGAATATTTAAGTCTCCCAAGAAAACTCCCACGCAGTTATAAGGAAAAGACAAATTAAACATTTTTTCCCCCTCTTTAAGCTAAACACAATAAATTTATTTTTCTCAGACGTAAATGACATTGTTTTGAATGGGAGAAGGGATAATAGGATAACGGGAAATAAGGGGTTTCAAAAAGGAGGGTATTTCTACCATATACTATTTTACCTTTTAAAGGAAAGTAGACTATAGGCCTTACTAAATACTAATAGTGGACTAGGGGTTAGAAACTTAATAAGTGGACTAAGGGAGTGTTTGAGAGTCAACTTTTTGCCTTTTTGGTTTTTGGAATTATGATCAGAATGTATTTTGTATTTGGTAGAGTGTTTGGATGATATGTGCAGAATGCATTTTGCAGTAGAGGTAGTGTTTGGAAGATATGGAATGAAAATGAATTATGGATTGGATTTTTACTATGTTACCCCCGGTTATTAATAATGGTGTATAATTTATATAAATAATGTTTTAATCAATTTTTTTAAATTTACTTCCGAAATTGGTTATGTACATGAACCGAAAGTGTCCCCTTTTTTTTAAATTATATTTTTTTATTTCAATTATTGTTTGCTATTATGTGAAGAACATGTGTGAGGTGAAAGGAAAATCAGTTGAGTGATAACGTTAAAAAATAGATCCGGGGCTTTGCTGTCTCCATGGCACAGTAGTCCCTACCCACGACTAAAAACTAAAAACGGCAACGTTTTGGTTAAAAAAAAATTCTATACCATCAATTTGTAATCTTATGAAGCAGAAACGTGATTATGGGAGTTTTAAAGACAAAATTTGATTATGTCTCTTTAGAATAATATGATCAGAATAATAAGATTTTCACACCTGTTCAAACAGATTAAAATTTGGAGTATTTAATTTTTTAATCATGTTTTGTAATATATAAACGGTCTCAAAAAATTAAGTGCTCAAATTTTCTCTCCGTTTAAATCAGTGCAAAGATTTTGTTATTCTTATTATATTATTCAAAAATGTCATAATTAATTTTTGTTTATAAGGTTCCAATAATCACATTTTTGCTCCACAGAGTCATAAATAAAGAACATATACTTAATGAAAGCCCTAGAGATAAACATGAATTACGACCCTTTAGAATAATATGATCAGAATAACAAGATTTTTGCACCGATTCAAACAGAGTGAAAATTTGAATACTTAATTTTTTGAGACCATTTATATATTAAAAAATATGATAAAAAAATTAAATACTCTAATTTTTAATCCATTTAAACGGGTGTGAAGATCTTATTATTCTAATCATATTATTCAAAAGATACATAATCAAATTTTGTTTCTAAGGCTTTCATAATCACGTTTTTATTCAATAGGATTGTAAATTGATAGTAACGTTTTTTTTTTAACCAAAACGTTGCTGTTTTTAGTTTGGGTAGGGGCTGCTGTGGCCCCGTGTCCTAAAAAACGAGGGCAAAGTTGAGATTATTCCAAAAGGTAGAGGGTAGGATTGTCTTTTTGGCATGGCATGATTCCAAAATGGGAAAATGACAATTGAAAAAACTCCTCTTCACCTCTTTCTTGGTTTTATTTTAGAAACGTGAAAATCCAAAACCCATTTTCCTGAAAACCCATTTTGCATCTTCCTGCCAAACACCCAAAACCCAAAAATGAAAATTGGAAAATGTAAAAAGGGGCCATCCAAACACCCCTTTAATGGGTTTTACAACTGCTATAATGGATCTTAGACAAATTTTTTATATTTTTAGAAAAATTAAACAAATATATTCACTCAGCTAGGTTCCTATTTTTGAAATTAACTTTTTACCCACTACACAGTTTTTAATAAATTTCTCTCATTATATCTCTCTTCATTTATTACCGCTCATTACATTAAAAATAACTTTATAAGAGTTAAACCAAACAAAGTGAGTAACTTTTATTTCTGCTCACTACTGATCTGTAATTATTTTTGCATAAAAAAATTATACAAACACAATAAAAATTGTACTTACAAACCAGTAATCCACTACTGATCGATAATTATTTCTGCTCTTGAAGTTGGCGAGAGGTATCGTGACTGCTCTTTTTATGCGGCTAAATAAGTTAAGTGGCTTATTTTTTTATTTTTATTCAAATTTTTTTCGTATTTGTTAGTTTTTCGTCAATTTTTTGAGAATTATTGCATTGTCATGACGAGAAAAATCTAAAAAATAAAAAATTATGATCGAAATCAAATTTTTTTGAATAAAGACGAAAAAATTAACTTATTGACTTATTTTCGCCTTTATTCAAAAAAAATTTAATTTCGATCATAATTTTTTACTTTTTAAATTTCTTTCGTCATGACAATACAATAATCTTCAAAAATTGACAAAAAATTAACAAATATAAAAAATATTTAAATAAAGACAAAAAAAAATAAATCAAATAACTTATGTAACTTATTTAACCCAACGAATTGTAAAAACCCACCAGAGCCCAACCGGAGTATGTCTTCTGGTTGATTCAAAGGGAGGCTTAAATATTCATCCTCAAATCTCATCCCATGTAAGAATTCATCCCGGTCATTTTGAACAGTTATGTTTCCATCCTTTCAGATGGTGAATTACCTATCTTACCCTTTTAATAATATATTCATATATATTTTATTAAATTGACATCCTAAATTAGTGGGATTCAACCATTTTTTAATTTAGTAGGATATATTCAACCATTTCCTAATTTAGTGGGATTCAATCTCAATAATTACGGGAGATAATTATGACATATGATTTCAAAGCTTAAAAGATTCGTAATAACCAAATTTCACCGACATTCGAAAACGATATTTATTTTTTCATTTATAGCACGTATGATCATGAAACCTTTTGGAACATGGTGGATTGACCATATTTTTATTTTTTGCAAAATTATCATAAATAATATTTCATAATATATATAATATTCGTATTGACCTTGTTTTTCATGGTTAATATGTCATGAAAACAATAAACCAAAATCATGATTTCTCGGTGGAACTTGAAAACCCATAACATTCCAGGAAAATAGCCCCTTTTTTGAAATATGGTGGATTGACCATGTTTTTATTATTTGGAAAATAATCTTAAGAAATATTTCGGAACATACACAATATTCAAACTGACCATGTTTTTCATGGTTAATTTATCATGAAAAACAATAAACCAAAATCATGATTTCTCGGCGAAACTTGAAAACCCATAACATTCCGGAAAAATAGCATGGAAAAACATGAATATAAAATGTTTTATTCATGAATATACACCACGAAAAAATATGAATATACAATGTTTTATTAATGAAAACTCAACAATATGAAAAATACATCACGTTTGAAACAAAAAACACCATGAAACGAAAAAGGTACAAAACTAACGGAGCTAACCAGCAAGAACACGAGGAGATGGAGGAGGCATCGTGGATGCATGTGGATCGGACAGAAAAGTCAAGGTCGCGGAGGCGGCGAACAGTGGAGAGGAGCTTCGAGAGGTGGGAGGTAGTAGGCGGCAATGAGTTTGTCTTGGGTTAGAATCACCGATGGCGGGCTTGCAGCGGAGGAATCACCAGCGACAGCGGAGGAGAAGACGACAATGGATCAGAACCATATCCACTGATGTGGTTTGTCAAACCCAATAAATAAAGCAATTGCCATATTTAATTCCAATTGCAATGTGAAGATACTGATAAATTTCTTTTTCTTTCTATTCATGATGTGTTTATTCAATGGGGATTTGATGTGTATATGGAATGGATTTTAGGTAGTTTTAAAAAGTTTTGGAAAAGATAACAAAGATTTGAATTATCCCCCTTTATTTTCAAATCATCAATCAAATCCCATTTAATTAGGAAACTATAATCACATAAAACCTAATTACATGCTACCTATTTAGGCAATATATGTTATGCATATTTATATGTAAGGGTACAATTGGTATTAAAAAAGAGAAAGGATGAAAACATAAGTGCAAAAAAGTCAAAGGATGGAAACTTACGAGGAGTGATGCATAAGGATGAATATTTAAAAACATCTGATTCAAAACCCTAAAAACTCTCTTGATCTGATCTCAACAGTTTCGTCATCGTCCTCCCCTTGTCTGCTACTGCGAAAGAAGAAAAATGGCGAAGCCGCAACAACAAGCATCGACCCTAGAAGCGGGTCCTCTACTGCTAGTCGTTCTAATTGTCGCTCACGTCTTCGCTTTGGTACGTACAACAAGTATACAATCAGATCTCTAGCTTCCATGCACGCCCTATTTCCAATGGAACGTGTACTTATGGATGCGCTTTTGTAGGGCTACTTGATTTACCGTTTAGGCACTCAGAAACAGCCCCAGAGAAGGAAGGAACACTAGTGGCAGCTCGATTTTTTACGGCAACATAGAAGCAGGTAAAAAAAGAAGCCCTTGTTCGTTGGTTTCTTAGTCGAAAACTTGGGTAACTGAAATTTTAAAAAGTTGATTGTTGTTGGGAATTCGGCCAAACAAACAATCATGCAATGCGTAGAATAATCAAGAACAGAAAACAAGAACGCAAGCTACACAGATTTTTACGAGGTTCCCCATCACGGCTCACTCTAATTTTCACTATGTATCAAACGAAGAAGTACAAGTTACATTGGCTGTTGCGTATAGCTAGTTACCGTCAGCAGCGAAGTGTGACCCAAATTGATTCAGGCTTCACAAGGCGAACAATCTCATTATTTATTCGTTTCGGGTCCATGTTACATCTGCTTAAGTAGTTACTTGTGTTTCTGAAAGTAGTTGCGGACTGTATTTTAGATCTTTGGAGGCTTTATGCTTCTTAGTTTGATGTTTTTCTTTTTGGGTTCTGGATATAAGGTTTTTGAATGGTTTCCATTCCCAAGTTTACCTACTATTTTTCTTGATGATGTTTGTTTATATTTATCCATCTACTTTGGATTGCTATGTAGAAACACAATGAAGTTATTTGTGGGAGTGAGACACTAGCTTCCTCTGCTAGGTTTGCATTTCAAATTAACTCTTACGTAGTTTCCTGTGAATTGGCTGAATCATATTTCTTTCGTATTGCTAGGCACTCGCTTTTTCTTTCATTGAGAGGGAATCAAATTAACTCCACCATGTGGTTCTCTCTCTCTCTCTTCAAAAAACCATCCAATGGGGTCAACGGTTAACTTGGTGAAATATGCGTAATCTCGGGCCATGAATATGTTCTCCTGTTTCTAGTGCAATATGAAGAACAATCGAGCAGTCGTGATTTTGGGATGTGTGGACTAGTGCAACATATTGTTCTTACTAGTGGCTGAGATTGTTCACACTTCACATTTTAGACCATTCATGTCCAACCTCTCTGGCATGTCATTTGGTTCCTAGTATTTCTAGAAATTGTGTCAAATAGGGCATACTCATTGCATTAAGAAATTGCCTTTTCAAGGGATTAGGTAGAGAGTGTAAGTATTGTATGTCTAATTGCAGGGGTTGATTTTGTGCTTTTTTGTTTTAAATTGGTATCCTTGTCCTTGCCACCTTCACATTTTAGTAACGCAGCCCAATCTTTTCTCAGAGTGCAAGTGGTTTACTTAACATCTATTTACCTTTGTGGTTGTATTTGGCACTCTGACCTAATGTGGATAGATGCTGACGTAGGTTTCTGTGTTTGTGGTATACATATTACATATCCATAGCTAATTACATCGGTTTCTCCTCAAGAAAGAAGGTGCTGTGGGTTAGTAAAGTCCTACTGAGATACTATTTAGTGGTGGAGTGACCTTTAACTTTGGACATTTAAATCCACTTGAACAGCCAAGAATTCATATAGCCAACCCCAATTAAGAGGCAAATAAGGCTTAGTTTAGATTTGTATGGTTTGTTAATAGAACCAGCCTACTCCTTTGTGTGCTGAGTATATAACGCTGATTTTTATAATTAGAAGATCAATTTTTATGGCTTCTTGTAGAGCCCTTTGCCATCTCATTATCCTCTTGGCAATCAAGTCTGGCACTATGTCTCTCTTGGATTCTAGTTTTAGGTACTTTAATACCTGTTTAGTTTGGATCTATGAAGATCATATTGGTTATTGGTGATAATATGTTAAGTTTTGCTAAAAATTAGAAACATAAGGTCCAAAATTAATCAAAGGCATAGTCAGCTAAGGGATTCATGTTTAATGGCATATGGAAAGTCCAAACCCGAGTTTACTGCCATCATTAAAGAAAATACAGACCAAAGCTTAATTGCAAAAGCATGCTGAGCAGAGAAACAAGTCCCATCAAGCTAACTTGATGATCTCTGTGTAAGTTTAAGTACTGTAACAGTTGGGGTGCCATACGTAACTTGGTTCTGCAAAAATTAAGACAGAAATTTGGTATACCTTTATTATAATAGTATGCTTGCAGATGTTCCATGCAAAGTACCCTGCCCAATCAACATGTTTTTTTTGGAGTATTCCTGCTTCATGGGTTTTGATCCATTTGTCTTTCTGCAATACCTATCTCTGTTGCGATCCTTTGTCTAACCTTGATGCAACCTTGAATGTCAAATTTATTAATAGTTGTTTATTATGGTAGTTTTTGAAATTCCAAGATGTGCATGAATACCAATAAAAGAGTGATCCTGTCATCATATCTTCATCTCTTATGCTTTAGGCTTTTAGCTCTTATCCAAACATGACAGTGAGAAAATACATTCGTTTCTTCTCTTCTTTTTTACCCAGACATGACACCATAATCATTTTATTTATTTAATCACCTAATTCACCAACGAGTTGGTAATTTTGTGCTTGTCTCCTCTATTATAATGAATGATTACTATTTTCCTATTTTAACAGTTTGCTTGATTATACATCTTTAAGGTATTTTCCTTGAATATACTTTCATTCCTTCTTGTATTAGAAAATCTCTCCACATCTTCTGCTTAATCGTAGAAGCTAACTGATAACTACGATTTTCTTTCACAGGAAATCTTCAATTCATTTGTAGATTGGTCCAACGTAGATATAAGGTTCTTATACAAGGTGCTTTATGAAGAAATCACAGCTACCTTCTTTTGCTTGTAAAATTCCTTGTGCTTATCTGTTTCAGGTAGCTGCTTGATATGGATGTCGATGTTTGATCTCTCTGTTATTCAAGACAGCATACAAATTTTGTTCACTATATATTAAGTTAGTTAGCGGTAGCAGACATTGATGTTGCAATTAGCTTGTTTCGCTCTTTGTAGGATCAGGATTTAGCAGTTTTAAAAAAAAAAAAAAATTTGAAAGAATATATATTGCATATGTGCTACGGATGTTGCATATGTGCCTTTCTTAACTCCACTATATCTAATCTATTGGTGTCTTCTGTTTAGCGAAGCAATTGAAACACCCACGGAGAAGAGGTGGGCATGGAACAGAGAGTGCATTATGGTTAACTAATTAAGCGAACAATCTGCTTGATCAATTTTCGTACATTCTTTAATTTTTTTTCTTTAATATCAATGTATCATAATCCTACTCTTTTTTTTTCTTTTTGTCGGATACTCCTACTTTGATCCAACGAACTCAACTCAGTTAGAGGTGGAGTCGATGCAACGGGACCCATCATGGTCTATGTTCTGTCATAAATTTACTTAAACCTCCTGTACCTTGTACATTGTCCACCCTCTTGTGCTTTATAAATTGTAATAATAGGCTAATGAATGTTAGTTACCCTTGCTTCACCAATGCCAAGAGCAGATGTTTGGAGTCAAAATTTTTTTATCCTTGTTATTGTAACTGCACAAACGGCTACGTGAGGTTAGTTACCTTAAAATGGTAAAGCACATTTGTACGTAAGTCGTTTGGGAAGTAATGTGATGTCCCATTTTTGTAGCAAGAAAGAACATCATACATGTACATAGATGGGTTTATGTAAATGTTGGAAGTACTGCCCCAAAATTTCGTTAAAGAATCCAAAAAAGCATGGTACTTAAATAAGTGAAGGTGACATGAAATGATGAAATATGTGATGTGATCGTGTCGTATTGTATGGAAAATAAATTTATAAAAATGAAGAGATAATAACCCTTATCCAGAAGGATAGTGGTTAAGTTCGAGTGTCAATCTGCATGGACAGATTGATTAAGTTACTATTTGATTTCTAAATAAAATCGATTAAGTTACTATTTGATTTCTAAATAAAATTGAAAGAAAGAATTTTTTTTTGGTTTGATTAAGGGGACTAATTGAATTAGGCCCCTCGATCCCGAGTTTTAAATTTTTTAGTTTTTTATACATGATTTTGAATATTATCGATAATTATTTATGTATAGGTATTTATAATCTTAACAATTTTGGTTTGATTTGATAAAAAAATTGATTATTTTATACTCTGTATTTTCATTTCTCAATTTTTTTCCATAGATAAAAGATAAATACGTGACTGTTAAAGTAGCTTAAAGAAAAATAAAATGATTGGTATATTTTAACCTCATTAGGCATTTCTGGATAAATTAATACATTTCTTTCTTTCTTTTTGATAGTTAGGTGTGTTTGGGTTAGTTTATACGCACATTGACAAAAGAGGGTAGGTACATGTTGACGGCTGTTTTATTTATTTACTTTTGGAGTTGGGGTGGCCTGTGAGAAATTGGGGGTGTCCCGTGCCACTCACTATCCAAGTGGCTCCGCGGATGGCGGAGCTAGGAATCTCAGTTAGAAGGGGCACATGTTTATGTATATCAACTAAGTCATTGCTTAATCATTGATCATCCATTCGGTTTTGCACTCAATTGTTCAATTTTTACTTCGAAAAGCTAGAAAATGAGTTGGATTGATTCAAAACATGCCAATTCGCTATTTGCCACGGTAAAACAAGCATTTTAATTCTTGAAGGGGTCTATTAATTTCGTTGAAAATCCACAACAACACAGTAGACAATAAGCCCGACCCCCAAAATTTAAATTCCTCAAACATTTTTTGAGTATGTTGTTAAAAAAAAAAAGACTTGTGATAAAAATCCAGGAGCGGCACGTGATCCCCTGGACCTTAATTCTCTCCGCCCTGCATTGTTCTATGTATTGGTATTAGGTGCTGATCCGGTTTTCTTCTCTCTCCCCCAAACCACCATGGCTGCATTGCTCTATTTATTGGCATTAGGTGCTGATCCGGTTTTCTCTCTCTCTCTCTCTCTCCCAAACCACCATGGTTGCATTGCTCTATATATTGGCATTAGGTGCTGATCTCTCTCTTTCTCTCTCTCAAACCACCATGGATCAACCACCAGAAGAGGTCCAACCCGCAAAAACCTTCTCCTTCAAAAACCTCCTAACCATCCCACTCTTCTTCGCGACACTCGTCGACGGTCTCTTCACCCACCTCCCTCTCCTCTCCCAATTCAACCCCTCCCCATCTGCTTCTTCTCGTTTTGTTCTTTTGATAAGCACTTCTCCTTTTAATGTTTATTCCAACATCGACTCCTCCCAATGGACCAAACTCCTCGTCTTAATTCCCATTCTGCTACCTCGTCATCCTCTTTGCTTTCCCTCTCCTCTCCGCCATGGTCTCCACCCCCGTCGAGCGCCTCTTCATCACCCACCTCTGGGTCTCGCTTGCTATGTTTGTTTACAATGTTGTAGTTTCCGGGTCAGCCCTCGTCTTGGTCGCAATCAATGCCCATAACTTAGGTTTGCAGCTGGTTTCCGCCTTCGTTCTGGTTGCTTTGTGTTTCTTGTTGATGATGTGACGTTGTGGTGGCGCTTGGCTTCAGTGCTTGAACCCGATCAGGGAGTCGCTGCGATGAAGAGGAGCTATCTGTTGATTTGTGGCGTTAATGCGGTTTTTGCTTATCTGTGCATGGGCACTGATTTGGTTATCCTAATAAAGAACTGATCAGGAAGTTGGAACTCGGAAGTCCATTTTTTGTTCTCCCCTCTTTCGTTGTTACAAAATGATAAATTTGGTTTTTAATTTGCTATGGATTGGTGACTGAAGCCTCAAATTGATTCTCTTGGTAATTTCGGTGGAGCGCGCGGAATTACCTGCTAATATTAGTCTTCCTAATTCATGGATATTGGTGGGTATTATATGATGGATTCGCATTTTGTTTGTTATGCTTCTTGATTTGAACTTCAATGTCTAGCATATATATACTCATCCGTGTTTCATTTCTTGCGGCCGTCAACAAAAACCAAGACAGCTGATTTTTGCTCCTAGACTAGATTTTTGTTGTGCAGCTGGAGAACTATAAGATTTTCGGAATTGAAATATGAGCAGAGGCGAAAGATAATCGTGCCCATCGTGATTAGTAGGACAGTTTTCATGTTTACTGGAGTAGTTAGTTCACATCTGTATTTTTCTTATTACGGGATGCATGCCTTCTGAGTATTTCAAAGTACTGTACATCTCATCCTCATCTATAGATTGCCTTCACCTTTGTAGTTTGACTCCAAAAGTGATAAGGTTGTTTTTTGTGTGGGGCGGGCCAAAAAAATCAACACACGCCATGCGTTCATTCGAGTTGTGCAGGAATTTGTTTGGATAAAGATTTATGTTCATTGTTCTTTAGTAAAGGAGGCTTGTGTGGGAAGCAAACCCACAAACCAAATCAACCAACATGACTAGCCCTTGGGGCTATTGCTTTGACGACACAAGCGGTTGAGAATTTTCCATTTCCAAATTCAGAATTCTTGTTTATCTGTATGTTCTGCTGCAATTCCGTACTAGAATTAATACAATTCCACATTTTCAAGAAAACCAATGAGTTACCTTGATTAGGACAAGGACTTGCAGGTGATATAATTTGGACAAGTTCCCAGGCAAGTTCACATCTTCCCAGGCAAGTTCTATATATGGTTCTGCAATTTTGATGGACTTTAAACAAAACTTAAACCAAACGGCCCTAATCTTTGGCAGGCCGAAATCTCCTTACAAGCTTTCTACTGCAAAGTTTCTGTTTTTTTGTTTTTGACAAGTTCAAACGGCAAGGTTATGCAACAAACAAAAAGTGTAGAAGCGCCAACAAGTCCTCCAGGAGAAAATATGAAACATTTGAAGTCAGAAATCTTAAAGCAATTTCATTTGAAATGGAAAATGAGGTTCCGTTTCCCGATTGATTTGCAAGCAAGAGCATAAAAGTAAAGTCCCAGAAACACCAATCAAAATTGGTCGTTGAGTTTCTTTTCAAGCACATGCATCTATATATATATATATACAAGCACAATTTATGTATACCTAAAAGTAAAGAAATATACTGGAACCAACCTCCATCTACAATTACTCATCATGGTGCAACCTGATTACCATCCATAAGTTCAAATCTTCCCCATTATGTGATCCCAGCTCAACATATTATATACGGCAACAGATATAGCAAAATTCACCAAACTAAAGGATAGGATATTAAACCCAACCACCTTAGTATGGGTGAAGCACACCATTCGAGTTGCAAGGCAACGACTGCTCTCCAGATGGGAATAATTTGTAATGTGCAGAGTTTGCAGACGGTGACATGTAAGTTGACTTGTTCTCACCATTTGATGGTACATAGATATTGGATGAAAGGCCTGGGATCCTTGGCAATCCAGCGGTAGTATCAGAACCTGACCTTGAATCTCGCGAAAACACGTCAGCTTCAACCTCATCAAGAGTCTACAATAGAAACCACTATTTAGACAAAAAGAGTGCATTTGCATCTGCTCGGCAATGCAGGAATCTATGTAAGGGGGGACACCTTTTAAACACATTTCAACATAAAATATATTACTAAGCAATGTTAGAATAATTAAAAAAAATGTTTGTGCTAAGAATTAAAAAACCTAAAAATGAACGAATTGTTTGAATTGCCTCAACGGATCGAGTCTAAGAGCAATTCACTACGCAATATTTAGCAATTTTGCTCCCATTGTTAATAATTGCTAATGTATAAAACGCACAGCCCAGACACTTTTGAATTTTGGACATTATGAATTAGAGAGTTCCAAATAGTAAGTGGCGGCTACATTTTGCATTACACATCATTGTTCTAATATGTGAAATAAAAAGTCGAGAATGAAATGGTATTCAAAATATCTTAGAGTGATCAAAAGTAAATTTATGACATACAATTAATAAGAAAAAATGCAA